>ML682047.1:10040949-10135081 GCA_007922195.1 Podocnemis expansa
GGGGGTGCCGGCTTTCCCCACCACTGACAGATCACGACCAGGGCTGGGAGGTGGGTGCCGTCCCCGGTGAGTGCAGCTCAGGGGCAGGGCAGAGATGACCTGCCCCAGCCTGACCCCTGGACAGTCACATTCCTTTTTGGGTCTAGCACCCTGTAAACTTTGTCGCGCAGGCCTTTGCCCCACCCTAGTTACGGCCATGCTCACAGCCGGCTCCCCCCAGCACAGAAAGGTGACCACTCAGCGGGCACTCATCCTGCCCTGGCACTGCCCCGCTTCGCCCCCTAACCCTCCCGCAGCGCCCTTCCTCACCTTGGCACCACCCCAGCCCCAGATCCAAGCGCCTCTGGGGTCAAGGAGGCACCCCAGGCTCTTGCCCACCCCTGGACCCCTCACCAGATGGAGATGCGCTCCTTGGGGTAGTCCATGCGCTCCAGAGCCCCCAGGTAATGAGCCAGCGAGTGCTCCGAGTTGCGGGCCAGGATGGCGATGACCACGGTGGGGTGCTGCCCCGCAGGGCTCCCCCCTCCAGCCCCCCGCCCGGGGGCGCCCCCCAGCAGCAGCAGGAGCAGGGCGCAGCGCAGCAGGGGCGCGGGCGCGGGGCGCATGGTGCGCGGGAGGCTGCGGGCGCGCAGCGGGGCTGGGAGAGGGGCGGGGACGGGGCGGGACTGGGAGGCGGGGAGGGGAGGGGAGGGGAGGGGGTGCCCACAGTGGGGGAGGGCCATTGGAGCTCAGACCAGCTTCTGGTGGCCAGCTCTGACCTAAGCGTGCCTCAGTTTCCCCACCCCAGCCAGCCCCCTCCCGGGACCCACCCAGCCCAGCTCCAGAATTTGCACCCCTGGGCTTTCTGCAGACACCCCCAACATTGGAGCAGGTGGCTTTTAGCGGCTGAGACTGGCAGCATCTGCACGGGCCAGTTGGAGCCTATGTTCCCTCTAAGCTGTGCGCACGCACACAGGTCATGAAAGCCACGCACATAACAACATAAAGTGTGCACGAAAAAGTTCAACAGTGCTAATGTTTTTATGGTACTTTAAGGAGGCAGTTTCAAGTAGCATGTTTCAAATAAGGTTTTGTAATTTATAAAATCATTTCCACCACCCTATCAAAATGAAGTTGATATATTATTTGCATCATACCCATTTGCTTCGTTGTGCTCACAAGTTTGACCACACTCACTGGAGCGTGCATGAATTTGGACACCGGTTCTAAAAATCTGCACAAAAGAAATTTTTTGTGCACACAGCATACAAAAAATTAGAAGGAACACTGGTTGGAGCCCCACGTTTGGCTGGCAGCCATGGTGCAGAAGGGACGGTGCGCTGGTATTAACATGGCGCCTAGCAAGGCTAGGCGTGGAGGACGACTCCTGTGTGCAGGCCAGACCTCCCTCTGCCCAAAAGCACACCAATATGCCCCTGAACGAGGATATCATAGAGCCGGTTCCTTTGACCCTCTCCCAGCTAGAGACTCCCCCACGCTGAGTGTAAACCCTTCACAGGGGCTTTTTGCTGGGCACTTTGGTCCAGCAAACTGCCAAGGGGCCCAGGGAGCATCATTCTTAGTGTGGTGCCAGGTTTAGTAGGTAAATTATGGCCATGGCATTTTTCAGACTAGGCCAGAGATAGGGTTACCTGATGTCAGGCAAAAGGAGGACATGTCCTCCTTTTCACCTTTGCGTCCTCCATCCTGCAGGCATTTTAAAAGGACATGACTTTGCCTGGCTTTTTACTTACAGGGGTTAAAGTATGCTGGAATGCCTGGAACACCCTATTTTTGGTGGAAGCATTCCAGGGCCCCCTAAAAACCGAAGAATATTTCATTAATACTACATTTTCTCCATCTGTCCTCCAATGTCCTCCTTTTAGTACCTCCCTATCCTCCTTGCCATGCTTTGATGTCTGGTAACCCTAGCCAGAGAAGACATTTTGAAAATGCCCCTGGGGGCACAATACTTCATAAGCTGGGGGAAGCTGCTGGATGAACCCTGATTTTCCACCTTTAACTGCTCTGAATCTTATGACTCCAGTTTTGTCTGCAAGAGAGCCCAATTTTCCTGGAGTGTGGGGACTGTGCCTTCTCATCCCCTTAGACCAGTGGTTTTCAAACTGTTTTCCTCAGGCCCCAAACAATTATATCTTTGAGTAATGCACTCCCGTTGTTTGGCAGCAGCAGCGGGAGGCACTGTGACCCAGAGCCTGAGGGTCTGCGACCCAGTACTGGTTCCCAACCCTAAGTTTGAAAACCACTGTCCTAGACTGTTTGCAAGGGTAGCAGAATAGCATTTCCGTCTCTAGCAAGAGCTGCCAATGCAAACACTCCTCTCGCCTCCCCTGCCCGAGATCTGGGCAAGCAGCAGGACAGTGAGTCACATATGCTTTTGAGACTTAAGACTCTCATTCTGATTCAGTCACTTTCACATGTTCCCCTTCCCACAAACATCCCCGCCAGCAAAGCTTCATTCACACCGGAGTTTGCAGAGAGCGAATTCCAGGCCCATTGCCAGGAGCCAATTAATTGCCAAATAATATTTACTGCACAACAAAAACAAATTAATTTAGGGACAAAATGGTTCATCCAATCAAGGAATGGAAACAACCCCACATGACTCTGATGCCCAATCACATGACTCAAAGGGATGTTTGAAGAACATTCTTGGCCAGTGATCCACGGGCTTTAATGTATGTAGCAAACACGTTTATGCAACAAACAGATCTATAACCAGATCTGCTTCCAGACCATCTGGAAACTGGAAAAGGGGCTAAGTCTGGGAGATAAATAACCACTCACAACAAACAATTCCTAGACCATTCCCAGTGTCATCATCATACCAGTACTACTGATCACTGAGTTCTTTGAGAGCCTCGGCTATCCAGAGAGACTACCTGCAGTCAGATGCCTTCCATCGTGGTCATCACAGCTGCTGCAAAACCTACCCAGACCTCTTTGTTTGACTTGGGATCTGAAAGGGGATAAACAGAAACCAATGGGGGAGAACCTCATGATGGTCAGGTGGGCAAGTCGCAGAACCTAGAAGAGAAAACAGAGAAAGGGTGTAAGGAAATAGCATTTGTGCTTTTCATTAAATCCTGACATACTCCTGCAACATCAACAAAACAAACAAACAAAAAACCCCCACAACATTCACATCAAGGGCAATTATTACCTCTGAGTGTGAAAGACAGCATTTAAAGTTTCCACCCAAGTATGGGTCATTTTAGCAGTGGTTGCTGAGGTGACCACACATCCTGATCTTAGGGGTTTTATCATATATACACAGATGCACCTCTCACCCCCTAAAAAAAGTGTCCCTATTTTTCACACTTGCTATCTGAGCACCTAGTGTCTAATTGCAGCGTGGTCCCCACAGACCTCTACTGTTTGAGCTAAAGATTCGGTTCTGTTCACTGGGAGCGGTAGACAACTCTTATCCTCTAAACAAACAAGGAGTCTGGTGGCACTTTTAAAGACTAATGTGTCTACATGTACAAATTAATTTGAATCGATGAGGATCAATTCAAATTAAATAAGTGCATGGTCACACTAGCTTTCATGAATTCAAACTCATGAACTCCTTACTTCGAATTGATGAAAGCTGACTTTGAAGTGATAAAACTTCATTGAACTTGGAAGTGAGAGTCAATTTGAACTTGGTAGGTTGAATTAACCAAATGTAGCCATGCTAATTCGAACTGGCTTGATTTTCCTTATGCAGTAGCACCCCTGCCTAATTTGAACTAGCAAGTCCTGGGCGTGGACATGCTAGTCTGAATTAGGATTTCTAGTGTGGCCATGTTAATTCGAATTAACTGAATTTGAACTAATCGTTATTAGTTCAAATTGATTAGTTCAAATTCAGTTAATTCAAACTAACATTCTAAGTGTAGACACACCCTTAACACTTCTATTTATCACATGAGCTTTCATGGGTAAAACCCCACTTGTTATCTTCTAGTAGTGGGCCAGTGGCTACAGAGGAATACAACATACATCAGAATAGCCTTTGAGGGACACACATTAAAATAGACTTTCTTTTCCCTACAAAATGAGCGTCACATTAGGCTTCAGTCCTATCTCATGGCTTATATATGTTGGACTGGTGAGCAGTTAGGGAAGGACTAGATAGTTTATTCAGATGGTTTCTACAAATTTGCCCGGGTCCTCTCTAGGAACGGGACGATCGAGAACTCTCTCTGCGTTTAACGTATCTTCACAGTGAGATCACTAACCAAACTCTCTGGGGCAGAGGAGAGTTTTGTGGAAGTTCCATGCCCCAGGCAGCGACCCAAAGGAAGGTCTATAGTCTGGGAGTGTGAAATGAAGGCACAATATAGTCAGAACAAACAGAAAATACAGCTTGACAGCATGAACTCCACCTGCTAACTTCTCTGCTACATGGTAGCAAATACAATGGCTAGTTTTTCGTAAAGGAGTTAGCTAGATTCCCTTTCCGCTTCTACTGGTGAAAGGTTCCTCCAAAAGTTGGCCCCACGCTATAATTGACTGAGCTGTTCCCTGTGTTAGTTAAGTGACGGGGCACCACAGCAGGAAACCTGGGCTCTGTCCCCATTGACACCTTTGAGTATCTGAGCTTCTGAAGTGCCCTGTCATTCTCCAGGATCTTGAACAGGTGTGGACACACATGAACTCCTTGCCAGGGACCATTTGTTTTTCCATCAGCAATCTGCTGCCATCTAGAGGTCTCAATTCATTTAGCACTCGGATTCAAGAAGCAGAGTACCTTGGTCTTGAACAAACTCATCCCTGAGACAACTCCACTGACTGAGTCAGGCATGGGATGAACTCTTGTGCTCTTGTCTACAAATCATCCCTGAGGCCTGTGCTAACGTGGCAGAGATTATTATATGGGCTAGGGGATAATTTCTCATTTTAGCCTGGAAACTCTCCTCACCTGCATGTTTTCTTAGGTCTTTTGGAGCAGGTGGGATCTCCTGTCATGGCAGCACTAGGCAGCTCTCGGCCACAGTCAACAGCCCTGTGCATAGAAAGCAAGGAGTCGGCTTTAAACCTGAGCGTTGCCAGAGGTCTGAAGAGCCGAGTCCAATGATACTCGGACTGAGACTTGTGAGTCACAAGTGACTTTTTCATGTGTCTCCTTCAGTTCTTTGCCATGCTGGATATTAAAACAGTGGCTGATTTAATTGTTAACCAATCTAAATAATTAACCAAGCAGGATGCCTTTACTGTGCTATTAACCCATTGCAGTTTTGTTGATCACTAATTTAGCTCCTGACCCACAGGGGTCCAAGTACACAGGCCTAGTCCCCCTGATTACTCACTCATCCCTGTGCCAGTGGAAACCATCTTCTAACATGTGCCAGGTCCTGGAAACTGAAAAAGGAGGGTGGATTCTTGAGGAATAAGAGGATGTTTGAGATAATGCAGCCCTGAAAATTACAGCAACCAGTGGCTGTCATCCGACTACTGCAGACTCCTGCTCTTGCAGTCTGTTCAAGTTTTTATGCCCCACCTGTCACTGTGGGATCTGAACTCTGCTTCTAGCACCTCATAACACTGAGTGAACTGGAACCCAATAGCACTGTAATGTGTAGTCCCCACCACCCGCATCCACAGAGTACCTGAACTCCACACCTCAACATGTGTCTGGGAGGGAAGTGTTATTACTGCACCCCAGAAAAAATTAAATGTTTGATTTGCAGAAGTCCTGAGCAGCTATAGGTCCCATCCCACTGGCTTCACCTGGAGTCACAGACGGTTGGCTCCTTTGAAATCAGATCCTTAGGCCTTGCCCATGGTCACACGAGATTTGGGCAAAGCAGAAATTACTTTAGTGTCCTGGACACTAGCCCAGTGCCTGCCCCGGGCCCTTCCCTGGTCTTGCTTTTGCTCCCTAAATATCCCTTTTTAGCTTTCTGGTGGGATTTGAGGAGGCCTGTGTGATACAGGTATGGTGTTAGCTACCAATGAATATGGGTTTTAAGCTTGGAGAGAAAAGGGTGAAATTGTCCATATACTTTAAAAGAAACTCACCCCATAGACTCATGGATTAAGGCCAGAGGCACCATCTAATCTGGCCTCCCGACATCACAGGTCACAGAATCTCAATTACCTGCCCATGCAATAGGTCCATACCCCCTGGCTGAGTTATTGAAGCCCTCAGACTTTGAGTTAGTATTCATGATACAGAGAGTCCACCATTTGCACTAGTTCAAATCAACATGTGCCCTGTGCTGCAGAGGAAGGTGACCAACCACTCCCCCCTCCCCAACATCTCTGCCAACCTGAGCTGGGGGGGGATTCATTCCTGACCCCAAATATTGCAATCATGTGAGTGAGACCCACCAGGCAGATACCTGGGAAAGAATTCTTTGTAGCAGATCAGAGCCCACCCATTTAGTGTCCTGTCTGCCAAGGAGACAGCAGAATTATAGTCAATTCTTTAGCAAAAGGGGAGTCTCTGCCCTCTTCCACCAGCAGTCATCATTACTGCCCACTGGATTCCCCAAAGAAGTTTGGGGGCTTTGCAGGGGTGAGGGGTGGCATGGAGAGAAAGGATGGAATCAGCAGTTTGGCAGCTAATCAAGAAACACGACATACTTTCCTGTGCCAGTCACATAGAAGCTCCAGGCCAGGCAATCAAATAGGGTAGAACAAGAGCAAGAGAGTCACTGCACAGCAGGGTAGCATGGCATGAGCGTGAGAGAGTCACCCTGCCTGCTGCTCCTGCCGACTCCATTGGCAACAATTTCACTAGAGACAGTCATAGTACAGAGCCTAAATAGGGGTGTCCTCCCTTGGTCTGATACCAGCTTGCTTTCTGAGAGCTAGAGGTGTCCACATGAGGCAGCGCTCCAGAAACCCAAGCATTCTCTCTACCCAGCCCTGATACTAGTTATTAGCAATTACAGTAGAGCATAAGGGCCAACCCAGAGTGGAGCCCCATTGCACTAGGCACTATAAAACACAATAGATGTCCCTGCTCCAAGGAGCTTACAAATCTAAGCAGACAAGCCAAACACACAAGGTAAAGGAAGGGGTCTAATCAGGTAATGCCTGGACAAAACTTCAAATGTCTTATGGTAGAGAAGCATGATGGTTATTTTGGATTTATTATTTTTTTTACATCTCAATTATTTTATTTAAATAGATGCTTTTTTACTGATGATTTCCAGTTCTGCAAAGTCTTAATTTTCTAAAAAACAGAACTTATTTCATGGGTCAGATTTGACTTGATTTCTAGTTAATAATATTGATATACACAAAACGCTGTTAACAGGACAGCATGAAGGCTGCAAAGTCAAGCACGCCAAAGTTCGGAAACGTCAGAAATGAGGCAGCCTTAATTCAACCTCCATGTGCTCATGCTAAGTTGCTCTGTGAGCATTGCAGACAGGAAATGTGGTCAGTGCTAGGAGCTAAGTGGGACCAAGTGACAAGGAGGATAAAGACTTCAGTGGTTTTAGCTGTTAAAATCTAAATCTCCTCAGAACTTGCAAACTGCAATTTTTCAAAGGCTTACAGCATGGCCAAGTTTTGACAGATTTCTAATTGGTTGGCAAAGGCATATCCCTGACACGACCATTACCACACTGCCAAATAGCATATCCCTTCTTCAAAGCAAGGGGGGTGCTGGCACTCTTCCAATAATAAATTGCCACAATTTAACATGAGCAAACACCATATTTTTCTCCAGCCTCATTCTTGGAAATAGCTGAACCATTTTGGCTAAGTTTCAGAAAAACCTGAGGCGGATACCTAAATATTAAATTTTGGAAAAACTAGACATAATCAAACCTAGGATCTTGCAACGGGGAGAGTTAGACAAACAATATAGCTTAACTCCAACTGTTTTGATTTGATCCCATGCCTTACACTTCCCAGCATTTATTTCCTCCCATTCTGTAAGATCTCCCATCTCAAAGCCTCTGACAAAGTGGATTTTCTCCCACAAAGGCTCATACAAGAAATAAATTTGTTAGTCTTGAAGTGCCATGCACTCCTTGTTTGTTTAAACTTAATGCACTGACCCACCTGGGCTGTCCTGAATGCATCACTTATGCTCATTTCCAGTTGTAGCCTGTAGATGGTGCCAGTGCCCCAGGCCTACAGTTTGAGTTGCTAAGGTTATGTGAGAATGTGTGACATCTGGATACCATCAGTTATAAGGGAGTCAATCATAGGATTCCCTCGCAAAGCAGGAGTGAGTCAGTCAGTCACTGCATCTCCTCTTCCCATCCACACTTCCCAGAAGAGCAGAGCATAGATGTTCTGTTGGAAAAAAGAAAACAAGGAGTCCTGTGGCACTTTTAAAGACTAACAAATTTATTTATCACACAAACTTCATGAGCACAACCCCACTTCATCGCATACATGACAAGGAAACTGCAGTCTGTTGGGTGTATATACACATGCAGAGAAAGGTGAATCATAAGGTCAGTTCACACAGGTCCAGAGGTTTGTCTGTTAGTCTATTTCAGCAAACCAAACAAGCTGTTGTAATTCAAACCCTGTGGATGCGGGCCTCTAAACAACAATAGATGAGAAAGTGAGAATATTAAAAGAGGGGAAAGTACCTTTTGTAGCTGTGTTAGTCATTCTAAGTCTCTATTCAGAGCCAGTGTGAAGGGGTTAAATTTGCATATGAATTCCAGCTCTGCAATTTCATGCTGAAGTCTGTTTCTAAGGACTTTTTTGCTGACCTATTATAAATGTCATGTCTGTTGAAAACCTCTTGAGGTTTTACACTTACAGATTCCAGATTCCTGCCCTCACATCAATACGCCAGGTCCTCTGTCATCTCTCTCTGCCATCATCAGCTTCCTTTTTTCTCCTTTCTGTATCACACTCTTTTTCCATAAGCCAAGTTCCCACCTCATCCACCATGCAAGTAAGGCCTTTGAAGGTCACACCCCACCATTCCTCTCCACACCAGTCTCGGCATAGCGAAGCTGCCTGTTGTTCTCCCAGCAGCTCCAAAGTGACTGAAATGGTCTCTGCCATAATGCATCTGGAATCAGCTCCAGTGACTAAACAGACTGGAAAACTAACCCTTATCGCTGAAATGGATTTAACTGATTCTCACCTGGGATGCTGACATCAAAGGACTGGTGGCAAGGAGCACATAGCGCCCATGGGATTGGATCCAGGAGATCTGAGTCAGGAAGACCGAGTGGCACTCAAGACATGTATATCACATATGGACCCTCAGGACTGAGTGTTGTGGTTGGGAAATGGACCCTAGCAGGTGAGACGAAAATGCTACTTCAGCCCTTGTGCTGCAGCAGGGGAGGCCATTTTCCATCCCAACTTTTCTTTTAAATACATTAAATGACATTTTGACAGCATGAAAATGTTTGTCGTTTCAGCAGAAGTCTGGAACCATAAAATGGAAATCGGGAAACACTAAAAACAAAAGCTTGAATGGTTTGGAAAGTGGGACATTTTTCTGTACTTCATTGTACAAAAAAAAAAGACGGAAGGTTTCTCCTTGAAAAAAATCCAATGAATCCTCCCCCCAAAAAATTCCATAGAAAAATCTCTTTTCCTAAGTAGATCTAATCTGCAGCCCTCTTGGCCAGAATCTGCATTGTTGGGCTTCATCGGAGGTTGGAGGCATGCACGGAGTACAGAACTGGATCCTTCCTTCATTGCAGAGACTGTCTGTGTGCCACTAGGATTTGCATCATTCTAATCATTGATTAATAAACCCTTTTTGCCTTTCTACAGAACTGCCCATCCTAGCGTCTCAATAGCCTTTAGAAATGTTGGTGAAGCAAGTCTCTCACAGCTATGCTGGAGGAAAGGGAGCATTATCACCATGTTATCAGTGGGGAAACTGAGACACGGAGCAGTGCTGCGACTTAGCTACGGTCACATGAGCAGATTTGCAGAGCTGAAAATGGAACCCATGAGCTGATTTTGTGCTATCACTAGTAGACTATTCTCTGTGACTGGCTTTGGGTTTCCTTGGTAGAAACCCACAGAGAAGATTCTCATGAGCCCTGGCCCCTGAGCCTCGTGCAGTTACTTAAACCTGTGCAAAGCAGGGGCCAAGTGGGCACAGAACAACCACTCCGGCGAGTGGAAGATCCTGATCTTCTAGGGTCTCATGCCACCTTCACCGGCATAGGTTCTTTTCCCATTCCAACAGGTGACTGGACTTCACCCTCCTCTATGCTGTTTCCCAGTGTTCGAATCTGAACAACTTCTCTGATTCGCTGTTACTGCATGACCTGATCCCATGTCTTACACTCCCTTGCATTCATTTTCATCCCATTCTGTAAGTTCCCCCATCTTCAAAGTGTCTGCTGAAGTGGGATTTTTCTCCCACAAAGCTCATGTGATAAATAAATCTGTTAGTCTTGAAGTGCCATAGGATTCCTTGCTTCTTTTGCTGAACTAGACTAACACAAGCTCCTACCGCTCTGGAACTTGACAGAAGGAGTAAAGCACCGATGAATCAGGGTCCCAGACTATGGAAGCTGTGCAGCATTGCCCCATGGGGTAGGTCAGCAGGGGCTGGCAGTGCCGAGATCATTCTCATCCCTTGGCATGCTCGTGCCCAGTGTCTCTAGCAGTCTGATTGCTGACACAGGAATAGTAGTGACAGGCACAAGGAGCAGCTCCCAGCCCTCTTTCATTGGTCCAACAGCTGACCTGAGAAGGGAGCTATGGTATGAGAGAGAAAATCTCTGACCTTCAAAAGCAGATCAAAAACACCTTCAGACAGACATCACCCGTTAGAAAGGTGGGCAGCTGGGCCTGACTGTGTCATATCTGTTAACCTGTTTCCAGAGACATACTTACTGCCTCTTACTGCAGATTGGTCAGGTACTTCCACCTGCTGAAAAACATCTGATCTACAACAGAGGGGAGCAACTCTCTTCTCACTGAAAACACACACACACACCCCTACTTCTCAGCCAAAGATCAGCTCCTCAGTGTGGTTTCCTGGCTCCACATCACCAGGGCCTTCTCAAGACAGCAGCAGACACACCACCACATTTCTTTCCAAATGGAGAATTTTGCATGCTGGAGAGCTAGGCAGTCAAAGTACTGATGCCAGGAGGCTGTTGTGCAAAAGGCACCACATTGGCTTCCCCACACAGAACTGCCCATGCACCTCCAGCCCAACAAGCAACACACACAGCACGTTTGTTATTCCAGATGGGGGTTCCCACACACTTTGCTAAGGTACCAAAAACTGCCCCTGTCATTCTAGCCCTAGGATCCTGCGATACCCCTGCTATTCCAGCTCAGAACTCATCCATGGAAGATGGGGCCTAGGATGCCAGCCGTGCAACAGGCTTGTCCTATGTCTGAATTGACAGTGGCATCTCGTGGATGACACAGAAAGCATTACTTCCATCGCGCTCCTCTGGGCAGCCAAACATACCCATTCATGCTCACAGCACACCTCCGCCCTTGCACAAATGACTACACTCGGGAATATCTCACACACACCTTGCCTGTGCATAAAGAGCTCACTCACACACAGGTCACTCGCATACACCCGCTGCCCATGCAAACAGCCCATAGTTCCTCTGTCTGTCCCTGTCTACTTGCATGCTCCAGCCAGCACTATATCCCCCCCGCCCACAGCACGTTTGGTCATTGAAGGATTTCTGCCGCATTTCCCTCCAGATAAGAAATCAGACATCTTTATACTGGGCGATGTGGCAGAACACAGCTAAAAGCCCCCAAACGTAAAACCATCGGAAACCAAGATTCAGGACAAGGGTCAGTTTGCTGGTAGACACTCTAGGTTACAAGACTAGATTGCCTAGGATCACACACCCTCCTGAGACCAGCACTTCCTTGAACCTCTTGCTGACTCACCATTTCTTTTGGCCTGGCGCACAGATGCTGTAGCAAATCCACCTATGCTCAGGGGTAGCTGCTGAGATCAGCAGGAACAATCTGCTCTGTTAGAATGGAACAGAATTTGACATCCTGTGGCATCTCTCACCCCAGGGAACCCTAACTTTTTTTACAGGGCCATGGGCTGGATCCTGGTAGCTTAGCGACCGCCAGTCCAACCAGAGAATCATTCTGTATGAATCACCTCCTAATTCTAACACTATTTAACATGACTGTGGCGCTGATGACAGGGCCTTGAGCACTAGTCCCTGGAGCCTGACGGTCATTTTCTGCACAGCGTGGGCACCTGCACAAGTCACTGACTGCCCTGGCAACATGCCTCTCAGCCAGGGGATCCTGTCCTTGGCTTCTCTGCCACCAAGGTTATCACACATGCAGGACTGGAAGTTCACACTGCTTCTTACAAAGAACAGGACACAGGATTGCCACAGTTAGGCACAGTCTGCTTGCTTTAATCTAAGTGAACAAGGAGTCCTGGGGCACTTTTATCTAATAAATTTATTTATCACATAAGCTTTCACAGGAGAAAATCCCTCTTGGAATTTGCTTTAATCTAGCTAGCAGAATCTCCCCCGGTTTGGCTGCTGCATCACACCCTCTTCTGGTCAAACTGATGCTGCAGGGGCTTCCTATCAATTTCCTTCCTCTCAGCCTTCCCCACAAGGTCAGCATCAGGGAGGGACTCCAGCCACATCATTGAACATTGAGCATCAGATTTTTTCACCCCTGCTTCCCAGCCCTGCTGGGTTCATTGCTCTCTTACTGAGCAGGGTATTCGCATCCTGGGAGCCCTTTTCCCTAGCAGGTCCCCACCATCTCCTCTCCCAGGTAACTCTAGCAGTTTCCCCCAGCAATCTGCCTGCAGACACTGCTTCAAGGCCTGAGCACCAACATGAGCCCACCCTGCTTCTTATAGCACCCCTTTTCTCTGATGGCACCGCTCAGCCCTTTTTATGGGCCCAGGTTCCTCATCCTAGTTTCTGGCCTCATTAGACCCACCCCCTCTGACTGGGAGTGAGCAAATTGGACATTAGTGGGGTTAACTGAACAACCAGGCTGGCCCAAGATCTCCTGGCCCTTGAAGGGGCAGGTCAGATACATGTGATGACAATAGAAATGATGACATGGGTGGCACACACTGACCCAGGAGCTTGTACTTGGGCTGCCAGATGACTTTGAAACCCAGCCACCACATTTCTGCTATGGTTGTTACTCTATTGGTTCAATGAGAGCTACCAAGTGCTGCAGTCACCCCTTCCCTTGCAGGACAATCCTATCCAACTATAGCAGAAGGCTGAGTGACGTGAAAGAAGCCAGAGGCTGGGAGGACCTACCAAACACATTTCACACAGGTCACCAGCCACTGGTTGGCAAGAGTCAGGCATCTACTCACCTTGGCTAGATCCGAATCACCACCGTGCCATACCCTTCATTCAGCCCCTCTTGTTGCAATGTAACAATGGCTTGGCTACATATCTTTGTTAAGAAGACAATTCAGTCAATTATATGAGAAATTTACAAAGCTAGACCATTGGAAAGGGAAATATAGTCCTCCCCTCTCTCCCAAGCCACACAGCCATCTATCTGTAATGCAGGAAAAGCACCCTGGGTAAATTTTTAAGTTGTCCACACACTGGGTCTTCCTCAGCAGACCATGAAAAAGAGTCTCAGAGAAGAGGAAAGATCAGTCAGTATAAAATCTTTATGCGATGAGACGTCATTCCAATCAGTACTGTTCTTCACCATCCCTAATGGAGGAAAAGAGGGATGGTCAGAAAAGAGGGTCACAGAGGCATCCTATGGATCTCCTCAGATAAAGGCCTCACTCTTCAAAGGAAGCATGCAGAGATGGGTGCACACAAGCTTCCCTGAGGCTCCAGCTAATAACTCCTGAGAAGTCTGTATCCACTCCAGCTGTTTTCTCCCAAGTCCAGCTGCTTCACAGATTAAAAAGCTAGAGCCAGCTATGAGTCTCAGAACTGGGTTTTTGTTCCAGTTTTCTGCTAAATCCATTCCTCTTTACTAGGAATTGTTGCTTTGTGAATTTGTTTTCTTCTTCTTTATTAGCCTCTTCTCCTGGGCATGTCAGAATAATGGTGCCATGCTCTAATCAGGATATTTTTAGTGTATTCCACTTCCCCCCACTAGGACCTGACAGAGTCAAATCCAGATGGAGAGGCCCCAATTAGAAGTGCAATTAAATCCTAAGGGTCCCCAGAACCTGCATTCTTCCACGATCTCCCCAGAGATCTGCATAGCTGAGGCTGACTGACGGGGATGGTAGAAGGCTAGTAAATGGGGTTCTGGCCAGCGGGGATGGGAGGAACAACGTGAATGGCAGCTGTAGTTAGCTAGGAGGACTGTGCTGCTCTTCGGAGGCCATGTTGAAAGTCACCCAAGACATTTAGTTCAGACACCTTGCCACAGTCAAACCAGATGCCCCCAGCCCCAGGTTGATGGTCTATTGCAGATCTGCAAACACTGTTGTAGCAGAACACTAACCAATCAGATGACAAGCTGAGGTTGATTTCTGAGCGAGTGGAAGTTTTCCTGGCCCACCAACGGTTACTTAGTGATGTTGAAATACCACAAAGCCTCACCCACATTGTTGTTCCTCGAGGCTGTGCAGACATGCCACGTCCATCCCGTTGAGTCTAGCCAGGCAGGACTCAAGACGAACGCTGGCATGCCATTCCCTCGTGTTACTCGCCAACAGTTAACGGACTGAAACTGATTCTGTGGCTATGGCACAGGATTCCTGAGTTCCACATCCAGCTGTGACACTGAGCTGTTGTGTGCCTTTAGGCATGGCACTTAACCACCTTGTTCCTCAGTTTCCCCACTGGTCAGGTAGACAGAATAGTACCTGCCTCACAGGGGATTATGAGACATCATCCACTTGTAAAACATATCAACAGTCTCAGACAGAATGTGCTGGAGGCATCCCTGAGTTGTTATTATACTGGATGTACAAGGGTATTACAAAGACACCAGAGGAACCCGGAGCCAGCATGAATGGAGCCCCACATACAAGAGGGGCAGCTGTTGAAGAACGATGTGCTGGGTCCTTTGTGGAGCTCGGCCTGCGCCCTGGCTGCTCTCACAGATCAGCAGACCAAACGCAGAAGGTCCCAGTGCAGGTGGTGTGAGGGAGCAACTCCACAACCAGCCAAGCACATGCAGCACGGAGAGGCTGGCCAGGCAGTCCTCACCCAGAGCTGTTGGTAAAGCATCAGAGGTGCCAAGAAGAGTGTACTGGGGTGGGAAAGGGCAACTGTTGTGTGCCAGGTCTGCTGTTTAGACTAAGTAAAGAAAAAGAATCAGTGTTGTCAGGTCTGGGTGCACGTATGAGTAATCCAAACTGCATGCCAGGGGTCTGCTTTTCTTCTAAACCTGGATAGTGCCAGACATGCCTGTGGCATAGTAGAAATATGAACAATAGAAGTGACTGCATCCAGAGGCCTTCCCCACCACTTGTCTCCATAAGAGTGAAGCTCCAGCCCAGATGATGGAGGAGCAGCAGGTGAATAAACTGTTTCTCAATGATCAGTCTATGGGCTGGCACCAGTCCCTGAGACCTCCTTCGCACAGTATAGGGGGCTGGTCCCTGGTGTCGAGAAAGTTAAAGTAACATGAGGATAGGACACAGGCTTAAATGAAAGTTCTGAGAAACTAAAAAGCCTGTCTGAGAAAAGGGCGGTAGCCTGGGGAGACACAGGAGCTAACAGAAGAGACATAGCATGTGCCTCAGCCTGATTTTTAGCCTAATGTGGTTCAGATAAGCTTTGGTTTTAACATATGGCCATTTAGATGCTTCTTTTAACTGTGATCCAGTCCCTCCAGTGTGGCCAGGTTGCATACCGTGCCAGTTGGCAAGGAGGTGCAAAAGTGGCTTTCAGCACTGTCTGAGCCCCCCCCCCAAGAGTGCACTGACAAGGTCCATGCCATAGGTTAGAGCAGCAAGAAAGAGCTAAGGAGGACCCAGCCACACCCTTTCCCCTTCACCAGACAAGAGAGGTTCTGTTACATCAGCTCTACATCCCCGTGGATCCCCTACTGCGATGATCCACCTATGGTTGGCTGTTATGGCTGATGGGCCATGATGCACTGATAACAAATTTTGTGCTACCAGGCAAAGTGTCCGCACTACAGCCCACAATTTGGGGGCAGCATCACAAAGACAAGACCTTCCCCATCGCGACCAGAAAGCCCCAATCCCAACACTGCCAGGGACCCTGTTCTCACACCAGGGGCACAAACAACTCCTGTAGACACCAGCACGGGTTGGTTGTACCCTGAAACAGGAGTATCAGGCCTCCAGACTGCAAATCTGTTCATCGGCCAAAAAACACAAGATGCTGCCACTGATGTGCACAGAACCCCAGCTCTGCTCAGAGAGGCAGTGATCCCAAGCTGCTGGGCTGTTTCTGACCAATCAATGTGTTACATGTTAGAAGGCAAAGACACCAGTTCCACTTTGAAAAAGACCCTTCTGGGGGCATGAAGGAATTGTTTCCTGGAGAAAGGGGTTAGTCCAGGGCCAGTTCTTCCATAGAGGCAACCTAGGCAGTCGCCTAGGGCACCAACAATTAGGGAATGCCAAAAGCTGGACTGGGGGGCCCCAGAAAGCCTACCCCACCCGGCTCCGCTCTCTGCCTGCAGCCAGATCCTCGCCAGTGGTGGGCATGTGTGCAAAATCAGTGTTGGCCAAGGGTGCCAAGAAACCTTGGGCCAGCCCAGGGTTAATCTATAACTAGGAGTCATGCATCTAACTTCAGAAAGCAGAAACACAGGAGAAGCTCCTGGGCAAGGCCTGTTCAGGTGTGGTGCCATCAACGAAAGAGTGAGGTGGAGAGGCTCACAGCATGGGACAGTTAGAACGCTGACAAATGGGAAGCCAGGCCACGGAGTTGATGAGCCCAAGCAGGGCTTTCTGAGTTCAAATTTCTGTGAATGTGTAGTTCAGTCAGACCTAGAGACCCAGGCCCAGCCAGACCGGCTCTGGGGATTCCTTGGTGAAGTGGGCACCATACAGGTATGGGAGCATCCTATATTTCTTTACTTTTTAAGGGAGCACAGGGGAAACATTTTCTTCTTTTATAATATCATCTCCACTTTCTTAGGGGGAAAAAAAGCAAGGGAATTCTTCAGCCAGGCTCTAAATCTGAGCTCTAGAAGTCTTTGCTTTGGCGAGGTGGGAACTCCTTCTAGGATTCAGTGACCCATACTCACACACTCCCACCCCACCTCTCCTTCCCCTCCCTCCGCTCCCACCCACCAGGACTTTCGGTCAGTTCCAGTCCAAACCCGGGCAGCTGTGACTCTAAACAAAGCTATTTCACACACAATAACCTTCTGTCCATTCCCAGATGCTGACCGCTGTGGTGGACAGCGACTAGGGCTGGAGCCATTGAAGGGCTGTGCCAGGCCCCTGCTGGCAGGAGACAATGTTGGCAGTGACGGAGAGTAGGTATTTCAAAAGGTTTTGTTTTCAGATGACCCGCAGAGCCAATGTGACCCTTCACCCCCCACCCCCCCCACCCATGCTCCATCGTCCCAATAGCAACTGGCCACATTCCTGACCTTGGGGGGGAAAAGTTTAAAAACTCTTAGTGAGGAAACAATAACAGTGTCATGGAATTGATTTAGGAGGGACTCTTTCCATCACAAAGGAGAAACAAAAGGGCTCGGAGCTGGGAAAGGGGCTCCAGCTCTCGGCTCAGGAAGGGCACTGAATTAGTGTGTTATAGGAGACATCTTCCAATGGGGGTGGGGGTGTTTGAATTCCACCTGTTCGTCCTCTTAGCTGCCCCTCTGCTCCTGCACACTCATGGCACTGCCTGCTTGTGCTACATTTTAACCTAAGGCCAACCTTCAGGCTCTCTTAATCTTTAACCAGCTGTGGAATCACAGCCCAAAGCTAGGAAAGACACATGAAAATCAGGGTAGGGGAGAGAGGGAGCTAGGCCTGCTAAGTGGAAACCATGCTGCTAAAGCAGCGAGAGATTTCAGAGGCCTGGTCCAGAGTCCTCCTCATTTTTTAGTGTCATGGGGCCTGAAGAAGCAGGGGTCTGGAGTCACCCAGAATTCCTATACAGGCTAGCAAGGAGAGAGCATCCATAGCACCAGCTGCCAAGTCTACACCACAGAGAAGAAGCCTCCTTTACTGGAAGATGGTTGACAACGTCTCGCTCCTTCAAGGTGGAGGATTTTGCCACAGTCTGATGAACCAGCATTTAAAAATCCCACGCAGGGCATTTTTGGAGTCTCACTGGCTTGAATGTGCCAGAACAACAGTCCAGCCACCTATTGAAGCTGTGGCACTTTGTGCCCGGGGGTGGGGATGAGATTTACCAGCCCAGCACATTTCCCACAGGGAGCCACCATTGAGAGAATTTGGGGCAATTTGGGTTTAAGGGATTCAGTTGTGAATATCTCACCTCCGGAGTCACCATGAAGGACTCGCTATGGCTCTCCTGGGATCTCAGGACATCTATAGCATCTGCCAGTGTCATGCCTACACACCCAAGGCCACGACACAGCCGTCCCATGCAGGCTTACTGAGTGGTGCTGCCTCCTGTGAGGGCTCATCCTCTGTGGTCACTGTCACTCTAGGGACGATAGGAAAGGGGGGAAGCAACAGGAGGTTCAGGCCAGAAAAGCAGGAGAGGGCAGCAGAGGGGTTGTTAGGGTCACAAGTTCTGCAAGGTCCTAGCCCTGGGGAGAATATAGCTGGGGCAGAGAAGGCAGGACTCAGCCTGAGAGGAAAAGAGAAGTGAAATTGCCCTTCTCACAGTAATCCTGTGCAGTTCTCTTGTGCCGAAAGATGGTCCCCCCAGGGCTGGTGTGAGAGCAGCAGGGTGGAAGAGGTGAACAAATGTAGGAGGGGAGAGCAAGCATGATCTTGGCAGACTTCGGGAGTCAGAGGACACCCAAGAGGAAACAAAGTATAAGCTACAAAGCCCGTGGTAAAGACTGCACATTGGCCAGCACTGGAAGAGAGAAAGCGTTTCTGTGTTGGCGTTGATGCTTATGGTTTTAATGGAGCCCAAGAGCGCCTCCATTTCCCCCTTTAATTCCCACCACAAGCAGCCAGAGCTTGGTGGGGTTGGGGGACTGCAGAGCAGTGGGAAGGACGTGGGGCCTCCCCAAATGTGGCCCTGCACTCTCCTGTCACCACTGGAAGGGAGAGAGCAGCACCAGCAACCCAAGCTGCCTTCCACCTGGCAGAGCAAAGCAAAGCCCTTCCCACCCGGCTACCGAGTGGCCTTCTCACAACTTCCTTGGTCTCATGCCAGTCCCTGAGTCAAAACAAGGATGCAGTATGGCGGGGGGGAAATCGCATTGAGGCTAGTGTGTCTTTCCTTAAGAGGTCACAAATTCAGGGCTTACTATCTAGGCTTCACGCAGGCCCTACTACCCATTGACCAGGGGGAGTTTTCGTTGTATCAACCTCTAGGTAGATGGAAAATCAACCACCCTTCCTGACTGGTTCCTGCCAGTCTAGCACCATCCACACAGATACCCTATTGCTGCCAGAACTCTTTGGGTGCATTGGTTAGGAGCAGGCTTTCTTGCATAATATGCAGACACAAAGCAGCACATTGTGGAATGGAGTGAGAAGGCCCAGCTGAACTGGTGCAGTCACAATGCTTGTGAGGTCTTGAAAACACTGGAGAGAACCTACAGCAGGGTATCCCTGGCCAGAGCAAAAACCCACATGCAAGGGCTACAGTCAAGGCTGGTGAGATGCCTGGGGTACCTGCTGACGTGTGTGCACGATGCTGCACGCTCAGGTCATCCCCAACCAGGCTCTTCTGCGTACTGCAGAGCAGTTCACATAGGGGAAGCTCAAGGAGCTGAGTATGAAATCTTAGGCACCTGAGGTGCGACGGAGTGCTGACCTCGCCAACTGGGAAACACGGCATTCCTATTTGATGGACATAGGTATTTTGTCCTGAGGATCAGGGAGAAGATGAAACAAAAGCAGCCTCCAAACATTGCCTGGTTCAAACCCTCATTCCTACACAACTCAAGGGGAAAGGGGGCTACCCCTGACCAAACCAGGTACAGACTGAGGCTCTGCTCCTGCAAGCTGCCCCACTGTGTCCATCCACTCCATCCCTGTGCACACAAGGAGCTCTCTGCATGACTGAGGAGTCAGTAAGCCCCTGGGTCTGGCCTGCTCAGATTAAAAGTCTGATAATTCTCACTCGGTCACTTTCTGGACTCATGGAAATAGTCCCTGAATGGGCAGAACTCAAAACTCCATGATTCTCTTTCCTTGTGGGACCATCCACAGCCCCAAAGAGATGACCCTCTTTCCCCCTGCCCCTGGTTACTCATCAGTCACTGGGTTTTTCAAGAGCAAACTGCCACTTGCCTCTTTCTGGGACCAGAGAGTCCACATGCTGGAGAAGAAAGACTGACTCATCTGTGGGCTCCAATCAAAGGGGCTTTGTGAGCGCCTTAACCCTTTGACAGGCTATGGAGGCATCAGCTCCCAGCACCACCAGTCACACACATTCACTGGGGCTTGGGAAATGGGCCATTACAATCATAGATAGATAGACAGATAGATAGATAGATAGATTTTAAGACTGAGGCACATAAAGTAAGGAGGCACAGATGCAGCAACATTACGAATGCAATTTAATAAAATATTTTTATGCATCAGAGAAGTGGTTTGACACCCTAATCCCACTGCCTGCTTCCCAACACCAGCCCCACCCAAAAGACATCCTAGGTCCAATCCATTCCCTGGTCTTAAGCCCTCTGAGTTACACTAGGGGATAAATTTGCCCTCTATAGCATTTAGAAATCTAAGAAAATAACTTAAGAAATGTCCAACTTACTGAGAGTGCCATTCAGAGCCTGCATCTCCTGCTACCAACCAGGACAGTATTCCAATGCTGAAGGGCTCTGGGGCTGAACGAAAGGATTTTTAACAGGAGAAATATTTTTTTCCGCTTTTCTGGATGGATCGTCACAGGGAGAGGCTGGAAACAAGTTCACTGGCTTTTTTTTTTCTTTGCCCTATTTTTTTTCCTGGCAGTCTCTTGAAGGAAAGCAGCTGGCAAGGTGATGGTTTTTTGGAAAGGGGACTGCTTGTGAAAGAAGCATTCACTGCTCTGTGAGCTTGGGAAAACTCAGCATTTTATCTTATCTCCAGAACAAGAGGATCAGTGCTGGAGTGTGGGGCAGAATAGGAGGAAGGTGAGAAGATGTTCTGCCCACGGCTTATAGCTGAGATATTTTTATTGAAAGCAGGAGATGAAAGTCAGGTGCAAGGGCGACTTTCAAACCATGCTGTGCTGTGTTTACTCAGAATCAAAACTAAAGCCAATGACATCATGTTTTTTCCAGGATGAAATTTCATTTGCAGATGACTTCCTCTATATACTGGAAGTATTCAAGCTCTAAAGCAAAGAGTAACAGAATTTCTCTGAAAGAGACACGCTGTCTTGGCTAGCAAGAGAATAGATTCCTTTTGCTGAAATGTATTATGTGGTTGTTCTTCTATGTTTCCATCTATATTACTTGAGACCAGAAAGAGCGCCTTTATCCAAGTATCTGAGAGAAAGAAAGAGCAGCTATAAATCAAACATCAGAATCTGTTATTTTGCAATTTGAAGGAGCACATCCCAATCTTTAGAATAAACCAGCTGAAGTGAAAAGTCCTCTTTAAGAGCAGCACATTTTTCCACCTTGAATCTGTGAGGTTTGAATTCAATTGTGCAGTTCTCTCCCCATCCACACACCCCCCATCCCAGCAGCCTGTGAGGTTCCAGAACCTGGGTTCACTTCTTTTGACTCTTCCCTGTTAATTTTGTTTAGAAACTTGTCAGGTTGGTACATAAAAGAGGTGGAAAGATCAATCCAATCTTTTCATCAGTGTGGGAAAAAGTGTTTCACTAATCCATATTTATTGGTGTAAGAAACTGGAGGGGGGAAACTAGCCCCACTAGTCAGGAGCAAAGGACATAAGGGACAGTTTAAGGCTGCCCTTTTCATAGAGGGGTCACATGTCACCAAAATCTTTTGCTTTGTCTTTGGATTGGTTACATTTTGTCCTCCTTTTTTTTTTTTTCTGTTGGAGTTGCCAAGCAACTAGCTAAGTCCAGCCAAGATATTTTCTTTATTACAAGTGGAGCAGAAAGCAGCAAGGAGAAGAGAGAGAAAAAAAGAAGAAGAAGAAGAGAAGTTTAGACAATTAACATTTATAGGATCCCATAACTTCATTAACTCAGCTGGTATTATGAGAAATAGGGGGAGGAGGAAGGAATATTAAGAATTAAAGCAGGGCAAAAGAAGGTTTGCAGCATCTGGGCTCTAAAACAAAAGCTTCAAGCTATAACAATGGGTGCGTCCCATTGCTTTGCAACCTTGAAGGAAGAGATGGCTTTCATTTCCTAAAGGAACTCATCAGGATTACAGAGGCCATGTAAAACCGTTTTAGCATTCCTGCAGAAGTCTGTTAGCAGGTTGTTGGAGTTTTTACTTCTGAGTTCTACCTTGAAAAATGCATTTGTCTGATATGAAAAAAAGAAAGGAGCTAGGAGGTTGACTTGGAATGAGAGCAAAGCAGGGGGCTTGTGCAAAGGCTGAGGAATCAGCCGTCTTTTGAAAGGAGAGAGTAAAGTTTTCCTTTCTTTCATTTGGCATTGGCTATTTATTTCTCCTTTTGAAATTGTGATGCTGTTGAAACCACATGGCCACTCCCGCACACTGAGACAGCTTAGAAATTGCTGTAATCTTTCCCCGCCTCGTAGAGGTGACTAGAAATTTCAGATGCCCAACTTGAGAAAAACTTTTTAAAAGCCTGATTTCCAGGGAGTGTCACAAAGCTTAACTCCTGTAAAGTGGCTCTAGTTTGGCACGCCAAGTTGCTAATCACTTCTGAAAATCTTGGCCTCTAATTTTTGCTTACTGCTAAGGTCATCATCAGTAATAATGTCTGCTATCAGACTAAGGTCCTCCAGACCCTTGGCCTGTCTTGCCTACCCAGAACTCCGGCTGGGAGTCAGTGGGAGATTGTGATGTCTTGGAATCCAGGATCAGGGCCCTTTTGGGATTAAGCCTGCTGCCACTGTGCCTAGCTTCAGAAGCGAAATTCGGTTTCTGGCTTGCAGAAAATGAAGTCTTTGTAATTAAAATCTAATACCTAAAACTCTGAGCACTTGGGGTGTTCAATATTGGACTGGACAAAGCACTGGGACCTGTTCTGTAGGAAGCAAGGCTGCACAGGCCATGGAACTGAAAGACCTCACGGCTCTTTTCCATTCCTATATGCCTCTTTGGCTCCTGGACCCAAGCCTGCCCTCCGCCATGCACACACTACACTGATTTTACTTCATTGGGGAGGACGGGGAAGGCAGAATCGAGCCCCATACTCAGCCGCTTACCCAGTGGTTGGAATGTTTGCACTACTACAGATTGCTAAGATGGTTTGCACAGAAGTGTCTAAGTTTGTGTTTCCCTCTGATCATTAACTGTTTGCTGCTCACAGTTGTAGTAATACAGTTCCCAGACTTTGCTTGGGAGCTTTGAGCCTCCATGGCCACGATAAATGGGCCTTGGTGATCTGTGAGTAGCTCTTGAAGACAGTTCTTAAAATTCAGCATTGATGTGGAATTTAAAAAAAAAAAAGTGAGGAAATTGCAACTGGTCAACTCTCTTTAGCAGTTGAGCAGAATATTTTAAGGTCAAATCTTTCTCCAGCCCCAGGCTGGGCTGCCTCTGTTTGATCTTGTTCTTTCATCAGCCTGCAATCCATAGAGCCATTATAAACAACTATTATTTCTTACTATAGAAGAAATTCTCTTGCCACATGCTAGGCTTTCTTAAGAGATACATGCTATAAATTCGTGGCATCTGCAGTCTCAAAATACACAGCCATCAGTTAAGTAGCAAACCTGATATGCAAGAAAAAGTCCCCTAAACTTCAATCCAAAATGCTGCCCAGCAATATACATTCAGCTCAGC
This sequence comes from Podocnemis expansa, assembly GCA_007922195.1. Taxonomy (NCBI): domain Eukaryota; kingdom Metazoa; phylum Chordata; order Testudines; family Podocnemididae; genus Podocnemis; species Podocnemis expansa. The sequence goes on from ML682047.1 coordinate 10,064,794, forward strand.
CTCTCTGAATCGCTAAGGCTAAAGACAGAGTCAGCTTAGGTGGGGGGAGGCAGAAGGAAGATAATGGAAAAATGTGACGGGAGATCATAAAATTTTGTTTAGCTCTTTAAAAGACATCACAGCCATTATTTATACGTAAGCTTCATTTTAGTGGCACTTAAATCACTAGCAGAAAAGTAGCAACAGATATTCTGTAAAAATCCTCCTTTTAGTATTTTCGTATGATTCTTATCATTGCAACGTCCATTTTTAAACAGGGAACTGAGCTGTGTCAGGTTCATCCAGCATTTTTTAAATTTGTGTGTTAAGTTCATTTGGTCAAAGAAGAGGGGGGGTGTCCGTTTAAAAAAAATGAATCCAACATTTTAGAAAGTTCAATAAGAAGGAGCAGCTGGGAGATGGCTGCCTAGAACTTTTTGTCGGCAGCAGAAGAGGATGTGAAGGTTTGGCGCAAGGCTGGAGGTGCTGAGGGAATGGATACAACCGATTTCTGCAGGCCTGGATGGTTAGTTGATCACTTTGCTTCTCTGTTTGATTGTTTGTTTCATTTATGTATTTATTGGCTGCGATCTCTGCCCACCCTCCCTGAAACCCCCTTCGGCAGCTTCCTGGGAGCAGCAAACGCTGCCCTGTTCTCTTTCAAGGAAGGATATTGCAGCTGCTATGCTTAAAAGTCAATAATATTCATTAGCTGAAAACAATGAGCATTATTTATCTGTTTTCATTACAACAGGCCACGTAGGGTGGAGGAGGGCGCGCGGCAGAGTGGACCATTTTAACACTTTCACTGCAAAAAGGGGCTAACAGCTCCCGAGTGCCCTGAACATAAGAACCCAAGGGTTGGGAGGCTGTGTAAGGGCTGGAGGGGAGGAAGGGATGGGAAGCTGCCTTGGTCTCTCTTCAGAAAAACACTCACAGATATCTAAAATGTTCCTCTGGGAACAGACGATTTCTCCTGACTTCTTTGGCACCCTTTCCTTCCACCCCAGGATTTCACCCCCACATGACCCACCTAGATTATAGTACACACTGCAGATTGCTCCACATACACCATTCCTCTCCAGGCAGAAGACCTACAGATGTTGCCTCAGTGTGAGTAAGAGCACGAGGAAAGGAAGGTGGGTTTAAAAAAAGGCAAAGCAAGGCCCTAGTTCCACAAGCAGGCCTCTCTGGCCATTTGCTTGCCCTGCCCTGAGCTGCAGGGAGAAAGCAGGAGGTGAGAGCTTCAGGGACAGGCTGCTCTTCCCCTGCCAAAAGCCTGAGGGTGCCTCCTCCTTGGCTCTGAGCGTGGGCCCACATTTGGGGCGCTGTGTCTTTAAGAGATGGCTGGCTCCAGGTTGCAGCTGCTCTTTCTGTGCTATGGAGACAGTGGAGATTCATTACTCCTAAAACACAATGGGCATTTATCACCCTGGGGTGTTATTCAAATCCAGTACCAATTGAAGGCCTTCCCCATTCTTTTCTGGCCTCCTCTGCAACACATTTATTGTTGGGGGGTTCCACTAAAAACCCTTCAGGACCCAACTGCAGCCTCCAGAGCCTCCTGCCATTTGCTCATCTCTCCAGCCCCGTCCAGGAGGACCGTCTCGGCCACCCAGCCCGGAGCCGGGGCGGATTTTGGAAGCTGTCGGGTGGGGACAAGGATACAACATGGAGGGGAAAGAGGCAGGCGCCGCCGACTTTTTAAGAAACGGGAAAAGCTCAGGTCTGTCTCCCCCGGCAAGACGAGGGCAAAAGTCAGCCGGGGCACGGCTGGAGGAGCCGCAGGCGCAGGTACCGAAAAGGCACCGTGTGGACGGGCCGGCCGCTTTTACACGACTTTGGCACCCGGGCTAACAGGTGCAGGACGACCCGCTCGCTCGCTTGGGTTTCTTGCGGGGCAATCCCTGGCTTTTGGCCGGGTTTTAATTTTGTAATCCGAAATACCGGGCTGTATCTTTCTAGCTGGCGGGCTAGGAGTGTGTCTAGACGTGCGGAATTGGGGGTAAATGTGGTGGTGCTTCGCTATTTTCCCGGTGTGGACGGATCTCGCTCTCAATCCGGGCGCGTGTGTGTCTCCATGCGGCTGGATCGGGTTAGATCCCGCAAATCTCCAATCGTTTCAATCGTTTCCCGTGTAATGGGGTATGTGGAAGGCTGGTTTGCAGTCTCTGGCTCTTGCACCGAATTGGGGGGTGGATTTAGCGGTTCAGTGTGTTGGCTAGCTGCTCCCCGATTATATAATCCACTTGGGCTAAGGAAGATCGGAGGGGAAGGCTCCGATCAGACACACACGTGTGGGAATTTCCACATGGAAAGAGTGAAGCCCCACAAAGCCGCCTGCTCAATTTGCGGGGGAATTAGGAAGCCGACAATTTTCCGAGGGAAAAAGCCGAGCAGGTTCCCTCTTTGCACCGGAGCTCTCGCTCCTATTTCCCTCTGAGCCTCCTCTGAGAGGGAGCCGAGGGCAGCCCGGGTGATTTGGGTCAAAATTTGGGGTTCAAGACGGATGCTTTCTTCTCCCATCCAAGAGGAGAAATGTTCACAATTTAGCCAGAAGCCGCGTTGGGAAGGAAGGGCTGAAAGGGAGGAAAATCCGCCTTGGATCTTTCCTGCTCCCTTGGACATAACGAAGAGCGTCCAAAAAAGACACGGCTTTTAGAAAGATGCGGCTGGAAAAATTTCTTTTTGTAATAAGGAGGCATAGCTGGAATTAGGAGGAGAAAAATCCCAGGCTGTCTCAGCTGGCCGGCTTTCTGGAGAGGGAAGGCGACTTGCAGAGTCAAACTTGCCGTCAAAGGCTGGTTTTTCCTTCCTCCGCGCCCCCAAAGGGAGATATTTACAATCCGAATTAGCTTCGAATTCCCCCCCCAAATTATTGTTTAAAAGCACGGAAAGGGGTGCAGCACCTAGTCTAGGGATTAAATAACGGGGCAAATGAAATCTGCCAGCCAGGAGCAGGGTCTGATGAGAAACTTGCCCCGAAGGGAGCCGGGGGCTGTGTGGAAAAGGCTGGAGTTTGGGTCGGGGTGTGTGTGCGTTTGTGTTTTCTAGGAACCAGCCCGGATTTCCCTGGAAGATGTCTGGCTTGCCAAGCCCGGGATGCAGGAATCTCCGCTTCTGATTGTCCAAACGCAATTCTTGTGCCGTGCAAACCCAGAAACCAAGAATTGTGTCTGGACATCTGTGGCAGAGTTTCCACTTCATCGTTTTGGTGTAGGGAAGTGATCTGAAAACCCTCAGCTCGGGGGTTGGTTTGAGAGTTTTTCTCCACTCAGCGTCAGCTAAATGTGGTTGCAGCAAAATATTTTAACCCTAACGAATATTTGTGTCCTAATGCGCCGGCTAGTTGCTGGTCAAAAGCTGCCGATGTTTCTTTCTGTGGGAAACGAATAGCTCGTGTGAACGGCTGCCGAGGGGGCTCTCCTTCCAGCTCGCCGCCTTGCAATCTTTGAGGAGTTTAATAAAAGAAAGAATCGGTGTGACTCCCTCCTGCTTTTCTGTTTCTCGCCTTAAAAGGCAAGGGTGGTTTTCAAACCAATCCGTTTCTCGAAAAGAGGAAAGCCGCGGCAAGGGAGAGTCGCGCCTCAAAGCCGCCGATCCGGAGCAGAATTCGGATCGTGCGATTCCCCCCAAGCCCCTTGACACGGCTTCGGGCGAAAGCGGCTTGATCCCAGCTCCGCTGTGGAAAGCGGCTTGAAGGCAAAACCAGCCGGTGTCACCCCGCATTTGCTCTGCGCCGAGGGGCTGGCCGGGAGGAAGGGGAAATGGGGGGATCAAAGCCCCCGGGAGGGACCCCGCATTTGCGCTATTTCCAGGTGGGTCCCGGATCGGGCCCGGGATCGGCTCCCCCGAACACGTGGGGGAAGGAGCCGGGCCGATCCGCAGCCCCCGGGCCAAGCCGAGGCGCCCGGTGCCATTTCTTGCGGCTGCAGCTCAGAGGTGGAGCCAGGCCGGGGCAGGGACATGCGCCCAGCCGGCCAAAAAAGCGGCCCTCGGTGGCTGGGGGGGGACAGGACAGGGCCTGGCCCAGCAGATCCTCAGCCCCCCTGAGCCAAGCAGGGAGCTAAGGGCAGCCAGGCTGTAGCAGGGCCAAGCTGTTGTGTCTGGTAGCCTTCAGCCAGTGACAACCAGGCCTCAGCCGGCAGAAACCTCCCCATCAGTGAGCCAGGCAGCCACCCCCAAAAGCTAGTGGGTCTGGGAGGCTGCCCCAGAAACAAGAGGCAGGGAGGGCAAGAGACAGAGAGGGACGGGTGGTCCTGGTTTTACAGGCATGCTAGCCCAGCGTGGAAGCTGTATCCATTGTCCTTATCACCATCCTGGTTTATTTCCACACTTGCTAGCTGGTCACTTTAAGCCAAGGGTTTCAAATTCATATCATGACTAAGGCCACGTGAGGACAAGTACGTTAGCCCGAGGGCCACACCACTGAAACCTTTTCGTACAATGATATTGCAAATATGAGTAATGGTAGTGCCATTGTGGGCTGCAGGAAATAACTTTAAGGGCCGCAGGCAGCCTACGAGCCAGAAGTTTAAGACCCCTGCTTTAACCAAAATCTCATCAAGTATTGAGGCAGGACTGAGGGTTGGCTGGATCAGTGGTTTTCAAATTTTCTTCCTTGGGACCCAGTTGAAAAAGATCATTTATGTCCATAACCCAGCAATTACATCTTTGTGCAATGCATTCCCATCTTTTGGCAGTGGCAGCAAGGGGTGCCATGACCCAGCACTTGATGGTCTGTGACCCAGTACTGAGTCCCCACCCTAAGTTCCATGATCACTAGGCTGGATCATTTGATCACCTATCCTGCCCACTCCCTCTGAAGCACCTGGCATTGGCCATAATTATAAGCTAGACAGACCCTTGGTCTGACCCACTATGGCCATCCTTATGAGGCAAAGAATTAAACTTGAAAAAGAACAAAATTAAACATGCATCTCAACCTTCTGCTGTGGCAGGAACTCACACCGGCATCTCCCCCTCCTTGCCCAGTTCCCATCACCTTGGCATTTCTAGCAATGCCCAGCTGTTTTTACTGCAGAAGGAGCTAATCCTTTCAGGCCTGTCTGAATTTTTTTTTACTAAGACTTCCCAAAGAAGAAACTCCTCCTGAGCAACCAATAGGAAAACCCATCAGACTAGCGAAAACCAGCCACAAATACGTTTTAAAGCAGGAAGGGGTCGTCACACAGGGCTATGCACGCCTCCTTCTACCTCTGTTTCAAGTCTCAGGCACCAAGTTTACTGTTCTCAGCCAATTCCTAAATTTATTTAGAATCCTTACATTCCCTTCCCCCCAAGCAGGTCACTTAATGAAATTAATGACAGGTAAATTTAGAATAAAAGTCTTTGGCCTGTGTAATTCACAGCTGCGGCATGGCAGTCACCTGCTGCAGCTGGATTTGACAGAGGCTGGTGACTAATTTTATTACCCATAATGCTTAGCACTCTTCACCTTCAAAGGACTTCAGAAACACGAACAAGTTAATCATGGTAATTCAGTGGTGATTTTAGCTATGTATCCTATGACAGGGTAAACACACGTCGGCTTGAATCCAGCACTTGGAAGGTCAAACAGGAGTTTTGTCTCTCCCCTCCCTTCCCACCATACCGAAGGCAGATTTGTTAGGTGCAGCATACGGGACTTTTGTCCAGGCCTCATATGCTGCCCGACTCAAGATACTCCATCTCCTCGACTAGGGGTCTGGTGCAGCAAGACGCCTGCTGCTTTTCTATCTAAGTTACAACACAGCTGCTCAGGAAAGACCCAAAATTGGCAGAGCAGGGAATGATTGAGGTGACACGTGCCTGAAGCAGCGTGTGCAGTATCTGGCAGTATCACAGCCCACTATTTGAAAAGGAAAGGAGTGCTAAAGTTCTCATGTAGGTGCACTGGGGAACACGTGGGCCCACAACTGGAAGAGGGGGGTAGAGGGCATGGTGGTAGGCAAGGACTGGGGAAGAGTCTTAAAGCAATATATGTGCACAACGTATTCCAAACCTTGGTTTGTGCCAGTGGTATCAACTCCTCGGTTTTATTGACACGACTTTCACCTTTTGCCTCTCCTATACTCTGCCTGGGACCTGGTTGGCAGTTTGGACCAATCTGCATTGCTGGAAATCAAATAACATCCTTGGTTTTATAAACACCAAAACTGCCACACGACCTCCACTTCAGCCCCATCAATAACAGGACTTTTTCAGCAAGCAAACAAATACAGGAAATCTCACCTTCCTCTCAGGAATCTGAGGGGAAGGATTTAAAAGATGCACACTCTTTGCTGTTTTAGCATTTTCATTATTTTTTCCAGTATATTCCAGCCCCTCTTATCCTTAGATGGCTTATCAAGAACTGCTGCAGAAAGGCCAGAATGGCTGGTGCATACCTGTTCTGCAGCAGCTTTGGCTTCCCATCCAATGCCGTTATTACACGTCTGCTTCCCGTCTCAGAAACAATGTGATTCACTGCACCAGCCTTTATAGGCAAAGGGCCTGCTTCTCCACTGCCTTGCACGCTGTGTAGTCAGTGGCACTCGGGTGGGGGCTACAACAGTCTCATTTGCTAGCACTCAACACTCTTTGCTCAGGTGTAAGGTCAGTGAAAAATGTTAGGAACTGGAATCAGATTTTACACCCACTTTGCACAGATATAAAATGTGATAAGATGCAGGTAAGTGGAGAGCCAGGGCCCAAAAAGTTATGTCTACACTGCAATTAAAAATCCCCAGCTGTGTGCTCAGGCTACAGGGCTCTTTAAGTGCAGTGTGTATCTTCTGGAACAAGCTGCAGCCTCCTTGCAGGGTCCTAGAGCCTGGGCTGCAGTCTGAGCCTGAACATCTACACTGCTATTAAATAGCCCCTTGGCCCAAGACAACTGGCATGGGCCAGCCAGGGGGTTTAATCACAGTGTAGACATTACCCCTGACGTAGGACAATCTATTTTTTCTCAAGGTCCAGGCTTCAGAGAGAGAGAGAGAGAGAGAGAGAGAGTGATAAAAACAACAGTGATCATACATAAAAAGGTTTCATGGCCTGTTTAAAAGCATCTAGCAGTCCAGATTTGGAGGTGGTCCACTTATTGACTACCCCTACCTTAAATGTATGTTGCTACCTACTCTCTCTTTCATGTGAAGACACAGCTAATGTCTTCCCCCCCTTCCTTGTATTTCACATCTCCTCTTACCTGCTAATGCTGCAAGGCATTTTGGGACACAATTCATATGAAAGGCCCTCCATCATGTAAATGTCATATTGAAAGAAACACAGTTACTGCAGCTAATGCAGACTCTGCCCATCCTTGCTCTGAAGGGTAGCCACAATTCCACCAGATCATCTTTCTCCAACAAAAAGGGACCCTTCCCTCCCATACTTAAAGAAAACAAGTTTCAACAGCTAGTCCAGGAGCCCTTCCCCCATGGAAAGAGGAATCAAGTGACCAAATGCAGCAGGTACTCTCCCATCACTTATATACCTGGGACTGCCGTCAGGAGAAGTTAAAGTATAGCCAAAGGACAGAAGTCCCTGAAGTGCACTCCAAGCCAGTCACTGGGGTGGGCTTTATTTGTATGCCTAGTAATGACAGTGTAAAGGATTGGCCATGGCTTGTAAGCTAGGCACTGACAGTTCAAAAGAGGTGAGGGTTCTCCTCCGGTGTTTTGGTTTCATGTCCTTGGTCTTTCAAGAGTTCAACCACCATGCAAAGTTGAGATGAAGACCACGTTATCCTGATCCTGGAGTTTATAATCCAACTCGCCCTGCGGGTCAAGAGAGTGAGAAATGGTTTAACAGGCATTTCCAAACAGAAGCTGCAAAAAAGAATGGCACATAACAGATGCTAGAGCACGAGGGACTACAGAGGGGGAAGACTGAGGTTAGTACTAAAAAAAAGCAAGATGGAGTAGACAGGAGAGGGAGCTGGCCAGACATTCAAGCCAAGTCTAAAGTGATGGAGGCAAATTTATCTGTTTGATCTTTCCAATTCAACTGAGTGGTCAGTGAAGAACCGCTCAAGCGATCTGGAAGTCAACTCAGTAAATCCATCCCCACAACAAAAGCAGAGCTGAGTGGAGGGGAGGGCATTTCCCTTCAACACAGCACTGTAGAGACACCACAGTCAGTAGGCATTAGGAAGTCAAAGGGAGATACACAAGTTATTTTACGTAGCTTGCGTATCTCCCTTCAACTGCCACCAAATTCCATGGGCAGTGTAGACCTGGCCTCACTGTCACAGGGAAATGCCATTCTCTCAGCTGATTCTTATACCAACAGAAGAGTAAGTGACTATTCTCTGTCTGACTGTGATGGGGGGTTGAAGAAAATATTAACTTGTTTGCTGCAGCCACGTCTACACTAAAGAGTTAAGCTGGCCACTTAAAAATCCACAACCCTGAGCGACACAGTTAAGCCAATCTAACCCACAGTCTAGGTTGACGGAAGAATTCTTCCCTGCTTTAAGTGTAGGCATAGTCCTAGCGTAGAATACACCCCAAAGGCAGCTTTGTTTATTCTACATCACATCCCCCTTTGGTTCACCTGAACATGATCTCAGGCAAAACACGCGGTCTTCACCTCCCAACCAAGGCTGTGAAGCTGCTCATCTTCTCCACTAAACCAGGGGCTAGCTCAGGCACAGAAGAGACACCCACTCAGTTCTCAGAGGAATGAAGGCCACACAGGTGAGGGGCAGGAAGTATAGGTGACATTTTGGGGGACTGAAGGGTGTGTGAGCCTCAGCGTGTTAGATAAAGGCTCCAGGCTTTAGAACAGCTACAACAAGCACCACATACGGAGGGACTCATCTCTCTCATCGCCCAGCACTAGATATTTAGCTGGGGGGCATGGATCTGGAATAGCTTCCCCAAGAACCACCACAAATCAGGGACAGCAATATAACACAGTAAAGTAGTACAGACCATTAATTCCCAGTCTGCATCATTGATGAGCACCAAGATTCCCGGCCGCCTGCAGAACACAGAGAAGTTGTCAGGCAATGGGATTGCTAAAAGCTGCACAATGAGTTAGCATCACTGGCTGTTAAAAAGCAGATCACAGCCAGGTTTGCCTGTAAAGCTGATGTGAAAAGGGAATCACGGCACAGAGGTGGAAGGAAGTACAGGCGGTGCCGTTTCTCGATCAAATAAAGGGGAAACGGGATTGATCCCAGAGCTCATTTGAATCAGAAGACACCATTCATGAGGTGGTTATGCGACAACTACATTTCAATGCGATATAGAAAAGCCAGGTAATTAAAACCCATGCACTGCAATCCAGTGCAGAGGGGTCAATTCAGAGCTAAAGCAAGCCATTCTAGTACCCCGGCTAAAGGCTATAAACACCCAGGATCAACTCAGAGCCCCTGATTAGAGGCAAAGGGATTCCCCCTCTTTGATCTTCAGCGTCCTGCAGTTCTTCCTCTGGCTACCAGGGGACCTGGCACACACACTTCGGCTCGCAGAGGACCGCGAGGAATGTTAAACACCCGCAGCCTCCACCCTGCAGCAGGCAGCAGCTGCCTGCACAGCACATTGTGCCCCATTTCTTCTGGCCTTTTTCCATGAGATTGGCCCAATTTTAAAAATAAAATGTTTTCCCAGCAGATCTATTTGTTGGTGCTTCTCAGAGTCACTGGCTCAGGCCCAGTTATATGAACAGAGACTGAGCTGCTCAGCACTGAGACACACAGCTGGAACACAGGGATGATCTACTAAAACTGCAACCCTGCAATCCACAGACAATGCTGGCAGTCCAGGTTAAGGGGAATGGGGGAGGAGGAAGAGGAGGAGGAGGCGACAGACATTTTGGATTTATGTTCAAAAGGTGTTTGCATTTTCTATTCTATTCTAAAGATCACTGCCCCCCCCCGCCCCATCTGGGTGATCCTAGAGAGTTACCACCTCCCTCCAACATGGTACATAGCTCCTTTCATCAGAGAAAAATCAATGCCCATTTCAAGGAAAGTCTCCTGTCCCGCCCATGAGGTAGTATTCATCCCCATTTTACAGAGAGGAATAATGAGGTACAGAGAATCTAACCGATGATAGCAGCACAGCTGAACCTCTTTCTTTATTCAGATCTACAGGGAACCTCTTTCTGGTCAGTCCTCCTAGCACAGCCCATATTTCAGTTGATAAAACCTTTCTTCCTGCCATCAGCAGGAAGATTTATGCCCTCTATATTGAGACTGACAGACAGGAAAACATAAGCAAATTCTGTACTTACACAGTGTCCCCTTGAATAAATAATTCTGGTCTTTCTTTTAACAGATTCTGCTTGATCCATTTTAACAGGTTTCTGATGTCCCCTAATAGGAGAGAAGAGGACAGTTTATAGATCAGCTCCCTTCCCAGTACCTGCTATTCATTGCTGTTTCACAGGAGTTTAAATATCAGGGCTCCCGCCCTCGCTCCCCAGTTACCAGAGATCCCATGTTCCTCCTGGGACAAGGCACAATGATGCCCCATTCAACCTGTATGGTCACAAGATGTAACCATGATGTAGGATCAAGGCAGGAGCAGAAAGGATCCTCAAGAACCCACACAGGTCAGCATTCATCAGGAAGGGCCATCACTTTCGTGAGGCAGCACACACTCACCCTCATACAGCCCGTTGTACGTGCACACCCGGCCACAGTACATGCAATAATGCAACATTAGCATTTAGAAACCAAACATTCAAACTGCAGTATTTCAACACTTAGACTTTAAAACTATTTAAGCATGAACAGGACAAGTTCAGTAGTCTGAATGAGAATTGCACAAGAAGCTAAATTTGAAACTTCTGGTGCTGGGTATTTGAAGCAAGTGCAGTAGAACCTGAAAGTTAACAACACATCAGGAATGCAGAATGTAACTCTGAACAAAACATTCTGGTTGTTCGTTCAAAAGTTTACAACTGAACAATGAGTCACTATAGCTTTGAAACTTTACTATGCAGAAGAAAAATGCTGCTTTTAACCATCTGAATTTAAATGAAACAAGCACAGAAAGTTTCCTTCCAAAAATTAAAAACAAAAAAAAACTTTCCCCACTTCTTTCCAACAGTTTACATTTAACAGAGTATTGTGCTATATTAACACTTTAGCCTCTGCTGCTGGCTTATTTCACCTTTCCGGTTCCAAAGGCAGAGCATGGTTGAGTGGTCAGTTCATAACTCTTGGGTTCCCTGTACTGAAATGGATTGAAATGCGTAATGAAAGCGTCTCCCTTTCTTTCTTCACTCTTCCCCGCAACAAATGGGAACATAACTAAAAAATGGCTGAGCTGATTTCACTCAAGTCTCTTAAAAATACTCACCTTTGTGCTGAGACTGGACTGGACACTCTCATTGCTTATAAGAACTTGTCTGAGACATTTAAAAGGAAATGTAATGAGTAGGTCAGAACGTGGCCCTCACTATAACAGTGACTTTGCCAGGTACATGCAGAAAACCAACATGACTACATTTGTAAATGTCTGCTCGTTTTGGCTGTCTCAATTTTTGGGAGTCTACAGCCTGGGCCGGTGTGGGAGTTTGTTTGAGAAGTGCAGAACACTTAATACAGCAAGGAAGGAAGATGTGAGCCCTGAGCACCTCTGACAGCCAGACCGGGGATGTCTGAGACAGGCACTTTTGAAAATGTAAGCCCCAGGCAGTCCATGAGACATAGACAAACATATTCATGAATATACACACACACGCATAAACAGACGTTTCAGATGCAGGCGCTGGCTGTGGTGTTAAGTCCACTCAGGCCATTTGTAATATTCTTCGGCACCACACCTTCAGTTGTGACCTTCTGTTCCCCACCACACCCCCACGCACATGCTTTGTTTGATAGCTTCCTTATTAAAGCTCAGCCTTTATCTTTCTATTTCAGTAGGTGACAGGAAGGATTTGTCTTCATGCAGAAGGAGGGGGAGACACCACTAGCAGGTTTTTATAGTAACAATTTTACTTTGGGAGGCAAAAACAATTTCTTTAGCGATAGCATCAGTTAATTTCCTATTGGAGAGGTGAGAAGCGTCAGAGGGAGAGAGACTAATCCATTACAAGGTTTGGAGAAGCTGACAAATTACAATGTGGAGCTCTCCTGAATTTGCCTCTATTTCACTGGTCCACAATCCACTTCATCATTCTGAATCCACAATCAGTTATTCTCTCAGGGCTCCTTTAAAGATCCTTCTGAAAGCCCCAAAAGAGCTTTGTGTGTTTCAAAGGCACTACGAAGAGGTCCCCAGTGACAAATCCACCTACCCGATATCAGGGCTTGAACCCCCTCTAGCTGAATGAAAGGGAATAATGGGATTTATTTGTTGAAAACGGTTACTAGTCACTGTAAATATTTTCATGACTCTCTTTCAGAGGCTGAGCTTAAAAAAAAACCTATTCTTGGTGCAGTTCTAACAGGCTGACTTGGCATTTGCAATGTATCTTCACATTGTGTTGTCACAGAAGCTACCTGGAACAGAGCTTTGTCCCTTTGAAGCAAACCTACACAAAGGTGGGACTCAACGTCTGTTATATTTGTGACTCTCCCCATATGAAGATTACACATGGCTACTCAGTTGTGAACAGGTATAAGTCTATTACAGTCACTATAAATACACCCTCTTACAACAGATGGGGATATTTCTTTTTCCTAGGAAGCTGTGTCTCCACTAGGATTCCTTCCATTTTTCTCTTTCACACATCTTCTATATCAGCAGTTTTCAAACCATGGGTCAGGACTCCCTGCTACTGCCACTGCAAGACTGGAATACGTTGCTCAAAGATGTTATTGTTGGGGTGTGGGCATAAGTGATTTTTTTCAACTGGGTCCCCAGGAAAAAAAGTTTGAAATCCACTGCTCTGTATGGTTGCTGGCTTTCTCTGGAACACGTCAATCTCACCACCTTAGAGTAGCCAGAGGGGGTGTCAAAATGATGCCACATAATGTTGCTTCCTAAAACTGGACGCTTTCTATCCTGAAGGGGCGATCTGCCTCAAGGCAGGAGGCTGCACTGTATGCTGGATCTCCAGCTAGGTCAGAACAGTGATTTCTCTTTAATGAAATATAGTTTAGAGAAGTTCAGTTTAGCAGCAAGACATATCCTGCCCTTCAAGATGATCAATCACTTCCCTCGAAAAGACATAAGCACCCATCAGTCTGCCACTCGAACAAGAGCTACCTCCGTCAACCTTCCATTGGAAAATGCTGTTGCAATGGACAGCTCTTGGATGCTCACCCCCAAACTACTTTTGCTTTCCACCGCTCTGCAATGACACGTAGGGAATGAGAACGAGAAACATCCCTACAGGAAGAAGAAGAATGCAAGAGGGAAACCATCCCCACCTCAGCAACACTATCTGTGAAGGACCTTCTAGCTGTGTACACTGCAGTCGCATGAGGGCACAAATCAGTGAGGTGAATGATGTATGATTCTGCTCTGTTAGAGTAAACAGCCTCCTCCTCTAGGGCCCTTCAGGATAGATCATTTAAACACAAGCACACTGTGGCAATTTCCCAGGGAAAAAAATAGTTTAGGACAGGGCACTGGTAAATAACAATTTAAACACTCTTTTCATCAGAAAATTGGGAAAAATATTGCACCAGCAGCAGCAAATTCAGCAAGCCCAGAATGAATCTTTTTAGACTTAGGATACAGCCATTCCGAACTGAGGAATGAGCTCAGCTAGCCACTAGGTCACTTGAGCTTCTGCTACAGAAGGCTGTCAAATGGACTGGGAGCATGCAACTCTGCAGGCTGCTGACTGCTTAATGCTTTGAGCCTACTGCTCTGTGTTGTCTTCCTACAATCAATGCTTTTGACTTATTTGTATAATGCGGAAAACATTGTGCCTTATGGAACCCCAATTACAACATGCAACTAAAACTATGTGTAACATGGTGTGCGTCAAACAGTTTTTAAGACAGAAAATGCCTTAAAACAGGGACAAACTGACTTTTCCTAGGGCAATAAAAACCAAGATTTTACCTGGTAAAAGCTATGCCATCCGTGCACTGTACCTGATGCGAGAAGACAGCTACCCGGAAGAAAACTACAACTAGGCACAACTGGTTTAGTTCAAAACTATCAGAAGATTCCCCCACCCCCACCCATTTTTTTCAGCCCCTTCTGAGCTGGCAGTTACAGCATCCAGACAACTGCACTCGCACAGAGAATGCAGTCCAAGCACACACCAGCTCCTGGCCAGAAGTCTCTGACACAGGCATGTGCACAGGAGAACTATACAACATGGAGAAATTAATATCCCTTCTCTTTCAACTTTAAGTATCTTGCCTGATCCAAAGGGCAATGTAACTTCTCACTCCTCCTCCAAATCCCACCTTAAGACTCACTTCTTTCAGCACTGCATTCTGTTCCTGCCCTTGTAGTCATCTTTGCTCCCGCAAGCTACTACTAATTAATGTAAAGAATGAAAAATGACCAGACTCGAAAAGCACGCCCAGACGAAATAAAAAAGTTGACTAAGATTACTTATATTGTAAACTCTTTTGAGCAGGGACTACTGGCTGTTCTGTGTACAGAGCCTAGCACAATGGGGGTCCTGCTCTGAGACTGGAGCTCTTGGACTATACCCCAATAGTACAGATAATAATGTGTACAGCTAATGTGCAACTCCCTGCTCTTCTATTACCATGACCCTTATCTCTCCTACAGACCCCCCCTGCTTTAATGTTACACCTCATTGTGGTATGTATAACTTGGATTGTAAACTCATTGGGCTGAGGACCTGTTTGTCCACAAAGACTGATGGACAAAATTGGCTCACAGCTAGGCACCAGCAATTTTACTTTTGGTCACCAGACGGTGCTCCTCCATTATGTTTCTGCAGTGGAGTTAAATGACAAGCCACTAAAACTGGTTGCCATGGCACCTAGAAACATTAATTTGTCGAGGCCTGTCATAAAGGACCACGTAAACACATCGAACAATACATTGGAAGGAAAGCTATTTAAACTGATCACCCCCTCATGTCCATTGTAGCTGAATTCTCATCACTGGGACATCAGTTTTATACTTTATCTAAACTACTTGGGAAAGCTGACCCACATGAACAGTAAAAGAGTATTTAATATTTTAAGAAGTGCAATTGGCCAGTGTATGCTTCCCTCTGGAGATGGCAGATCCCGTATTTTGAGCAATACCACTCCAGATTGCCTACTGAACTTTATACAATAAAAGTGGTGTTAGAAGGGAGGGACTGGATGGCCCTGAGAATTGTTGAGCACAGGATCTAGACCTGTTTTTGTTTAGGTCACCAGTTCAAACTCAGCCCTGTTCGACAGTGACCAAAATTTGTTACCATCATGTGGCCTCAGTGAAATTACTTTGCTAGCATCAGACTAGTTCCTAGTAGGCAAATATCCAGACCATAAAACCTACTATAACTAGCAGTAACTGGCCTCACTGTTGGCAATCTCAGCAGAGGTGCCAAGGGCTGAATGGGTTATGGAAACTACGCTCTGACTGCAGAGGATGACTCTGAAATTTGGGGTTGAAGCACAATGGTGAGGACCCCGTCTTTGTTCCATGGATGGAGATAACACCGTCACCAGGACTGCCACTCACCAGCACAACAGTCACAGAAACGTTCTGCAGTTAACAGAAAAGCTGAGAAAACACAGTGAATGTGAGTGAACTGACCATTCAAATGCATCATGGGAGCTGAAAGCCATTAGGCCGCTGCACACGCACAAAACAAACAGCCCAGTGGGAATGAACAGCTCCACAGAAATGAGCCTATTTCCAACGACATAAAGCCTCCGGCTTGTCATGCAAGTGGACGGGATTCGAGAGCTGCAGTGGATGTATGCATAAATCAATCAATCACAGGGTCATTTTGAACCCACACAAGCTGCCTTTGAAATATCCTTGGATGTGTGAATGTGGCTGAAAGATCTGCATAGTCTTCAGCTTGGTCTCTCTTCTGACCCTCCCGAGCCTGATCTTTTGTCATATGACCTAACTTTTCCTTGAGGCAGCGGAGTATCCTAAGAGAAAGTGATGCGAGACTCCATCTTAGGGCTGCCTTGTATATATGCCTGGGATCGTTTGTGCCCTTTAGACTATAGCTGAAACCCATAGATCTTTTCTCGGTCAATAAAATCTCTTGGGCCTGACAGATTCATCAGTGAGAACTCGGCAGACAGCACATTCGCTGTGAGCAGAGAGAAAACAGTCATGGCAGACAGGTGCCCAGAATGAGAAACATAGGACCAGGCTTTCACTGCAAAATCTCACCAACCAGGAAATCCAGTTATTGTTATGAGACACACACTTACACCAACATATCAGTGAACATGAAAACATAGCCGCCTACTGACAAAGATGCTGTATGAACACAGAGCTGTGTTATTGGCAGATTTATTCACACTAATACAATGTATGCACATATCTCCGTGCACACACCCATCATGCATTAACAAGTGGATCCACCATCCAATCCTCCTGCTAAGGCTTCCACAGGGTGTATTTCCAGTAATGGCCTTGTCCTGGCTGCAGAACAGGATGTTTATTTCAGGAAAACCGAGACTCTTTTTAAGGTCCAGGCACTGGGAAATTCTTCCCTTGTTTTAATAAATAAGATGCAGGCAGGCCTGCTCCTTGTGGACACCTCCCTCTGGCGTACCATTTCTTTGACCCAGAATAAGATCATTTATCATACTGACCACGGCTGAGTTCTAATTTGTTGAGGTCACTAACTCCGGCCAAGCTCCATCCCGCCCACATTCTCAGCCCCTGGCCTGTAACCATGACAAAGACCCCTCTTTGCATGCCTCTTCTAGCATTCCCTCTCCCTGGATGGGAAGAGCGTTTGTAACCTCTTTGCCAGGTTAGGTGGCTTATTTTTCAAACATAAAAAGTCATCTCCAAAATACACCACACAGCAAAGTGAAAGCCTCACCTATGTTACTGAATTCTATTTAGCGCAAGGCCAAGTATGAGGAAAGAACCAATTGTAAACATGGATGCCAGGGGTTCCTCAGGCTAATCCAAGTCCCAGTCAATGTGCAGAATGACTCCCAAAGCAGATGGTGAGAGTGTGACATGCTGCAGCAGAACGAAGACTCAAGAAACACGACTGGGAACAGAGCAGAGACAGGCATAGAGAGTTTGGAATGTATTTTCACTGACATCACATGAGCCATTTCTGACATCTATAGGGGGGAAAAAAGATTCCAATTTGCATTCTACAAACAGGAAGCTTTTGGAGACTCTGGCCAGATATCAGAGAATCCAGACACTGGGACCCCATGAGCTCCTGGGTGTTACTTCTTCAGGTCACCTGGCAGAATAAGCAGATAACTCTCTCCCCAACCCCACACCCCTTTTAGTGGGAAGGGAGGGCCCACAGCAATGTCTCCTCCATTCCTCTTACCCACAGCACAAGGAGAGATCAGATCCTCTTTTCTTCTGTAACCTTTCTATTGGCTAGGATGGAGGACCTCAGTACTGGGACCAGCGTTCAGAAGGGCCCAGGGCCCTGTTAGTAAGCAAGGACCATCTGAATCTTGGGATTCTCTGTTTGCCCTTGTAAACTCCAAAGAAATACTCAGATCTGGAATCCCACTTTCCCTCCAGTTAGCTGGTAGGGCAATCACAGGTTCAAGAATCTTCAATCCCATTTACCAGCCAGGCGCAAACCTCCAGATTCAAAGTGCTTTCATCAGTTCCTGATCCCATCCTCTGGGCAAACCCAAGATCCACACTGCCAAAAAATCAGAGGTTCTAGTCTTATAACCATTATGGCACTTCAGGCTCCTGAATAAATGCCAGGGCACTAAACTGCCTCTTTTTATGAGAGTCATGGATCACTAGTAGTGGTACATAGTCCACTCTCTTGTTCAGAGCTGTCAAAGAAAGGTGATAAGGAGTGTCTTACAAAAAGAAGGGACGACAGGAGGGGATTGTTTTCAACTGGCAGTGAAGTGCTGAATTAGGAATCACAGAACTTAGGAACTGATGACCAGTTAACAAGGCTCTTCCAGCTTCTCTTTGCTCATGCAGGATTATTCCCTATAGAAGATTGTGTAGGGCTTTCCCCAATCTAGTTCTAACAGTTTCGGGAACATGGTGCTTCCACCACATCCTGTGGGAGATTGTGCCACGCCTTGCACAGTTAGAAGGGATTTTTACTAATAGCCTGAATTTTTACTTTCTCAGTTGCACCCTATCAACCCTAGCTATATGACTCTGCATCACCCTATAATCTCTTCTTTCTTGACAAGAAGAAATGGGGGCTGCCATATATCCTCAGATCCCACATCTGTTTCTCCCCTCATCTATTCTGCTTAAGTTGGAATTGTTGATGGTTAATTTGTGTAAGCCTCTCAGGCAAATTCCCTCACAATTCAAGCAAGTGTTATGGAAAACCCATCTTCACCCTTCTGTGGAACTGAATTTTTCTGTTACTGCATACACATTTCTCTGGATGTGCTGGGGGACACGGCAGAAATGGATAACAGAGAGGAAACCTAACCATGCACACCACAGACTATGTGGAATTATGAATCCAAGACTCTCTGCACACGTAACCGTTCATACAGACAAGTTCCAAAGGGGTAGCTGTGCTAGTCTTGTTTGGCAAAACAAACAAGGAGCCTTTTGGCACTTTTAAAGACTAACATTTATTTATCACATGATCTTTCGTGGGAGTGGGATCTTGTCCCACACTCATGTGATGAATAAATCTGTTAGTCTTTAAAAGTGCCAAAAGACTCCTTGTTTGTATTCGTACAGAAAGACTGCGTTCACACTTGCCCTGCAGCCTGGCACCATCCACTCCTTAGAGAAGCCTGTAGAGGAATTTGCCTGGTACAGCCTGCCTCACTCTGGCACTGCCAGCGGGGCAAGACAGCTTGTTGCATCGACTCCTCATCCCCTTCCCACAGCCATTAAGATCCAGCTTTTTTCTTTTTTGCTGGGATAAGTTTTTCTCCCCCACTAAGCCCATGTCCCCTTCAATAGCTATTAGGACTTCATTCCTCTGCAGTGTAAAAAGCCACACAATTATCTGTACCAGTCTTTGGCTCTCACTTTCAGCAGTTATTTTGCTAATGTTATATTTTCATACACAGCAAGGATCATTAAACCAATTCCCCACTGTCAGGCCCAGCCACCCCCACAGATACACCAACCCCCTCAGTCTTACTTGAAAGGGAAAAGAAAGAGGCAGTGAGATGATCCGGAATGGGGGAAGGGGGGAGATTTACAACTGAATGGAGGTAAGAATGGAGCAGTTTGTGGGACAAAGGGGCTGCAGAAGGAGCTTTACAGATGTGCAGAGGGACGGCGGCTCATTGTTTAATTAAGCAGAAAGTGGCTCTTTTGAAAAGCAATTTTGCACAGGAGTTCTGAGCTCAGCAAACAGCTCCTGCGAGTGAGGGCAGGAGGAGAAAGGAACAGCTGGCACTGTGAACCGTGTGAAACGCATGCTAAGCAGTTTAAAGGGCCAGGAACCTCCTCATCAGCCTACGCTCTGCTGCCATCCTTTAAACAGTGGTGTCATGACAGCAAATACCACCAAGAGAAATGGAGTGAGGGCTGGGGGCTGGGTGGTAAGGGATAGAAAGGTTATCCTAGGTGCCTGTGCAGGAACACACTGGCTGGGAAGGAGGACAGAAAAGCCAAGCTTTGTTATCAGAGGGATTTGGTCACACACAGAGATGGGCTTCTCTGTGCCTGGGAAGTCCCTTCCACAATGAGTTCGGATTAATCTGATCCATGGCAGAGGGTTAATGCAGCTCCCACTTACACTAAGCCTACTAAGGAAGCACTAGATCAAGAAGGGTAGATGTGTTAGTCTCCATACAGCAAAAACACTGCAAGTCTTTTGGCACCTTAAAGACTAAAATTTCTTCAAGCTTTCATGGGCTGCAATGCACTCTGTCAAATGCATCTGAGATGATTCCTGCAAGAGAATTTTAATTTTTCCAGCTTCCCTTTTAATAAATCAGAACTACACCTGAATCTGCTCAGCCAGCCAGCCCCCTTATAAATGACACACCCAGTTCACTAGGACAACTACCAGGAAATACTGCATATCCATGGGGGAAATGGTGAAATAGGCAGACCAGATTAAGGGCCCATCCACTCACCATATCCCCTGTTAGGGTAGACTGGGTTAACGAGGCTGGGTAAGCCAGTCAATTTACCTTCCAAAATAATGACAATTGGGCACTTGTTACTTGACCAGAATAAAATATTGTCAAACATTCCAACAAGAAAGCTTTGTTGATGTAGATGGTGACTTACCTATTTATTGCATCACAGCATCATTTTCTTTTTTTTAGAATTTAATTTCACCAAGTTTTGCATTCTTCAGAGTTAAAGTAACTCAGTTAAGTAACCTGCTTTGTGTAATTAAGCATAAACTTTCCTAATTAAGCCTAAACCTACTGGAGACCATAAAGTCTTCATCTTTTTTGTTACTGTTCTGATAAAACACCGTGATAAAATCTTTGACTGGTAATTGACCATTATCTCAGGACTGTCAAATGCCCAAACCTAATAGTAACATGACAGTGCTCTGAGAGTCTTAAGAATTCTTCCCTGACACAGTGGATTCACCTGTGAAGATTGAACTTGTGAAATGAAAGGTCTGGCAGGCAGGACTCTCAAATTCTAATTCTAGCTCTATACAAACTGGAGACGCTTTCTCTGGTCAGTCACGTCACCTGTGTGCCTCAGTTTCCCAATCAGTAAATATACACTTAGCCAGCCCATTGGGGTGTTGCACAGAAGACAATGCTCAAATAGCCCTTTGTAGAAGGAACGTGCCACAGAAAGTGGCTTGGAAGAATTAGATTTTCTTTCTTGCTTTGGATTAAGTCAACAATTACTGTTTAAGGTGACAAAACTTTGCCCTACTAGGAATATTTTTAAAATTAATTTTAGAACATTGATAGATTAATCAACACACTAATAAAATCACCCCCAAACACTGACTTCTTTTTGACAGTCAAACATCACCACTATTAGTTTGCACTTGTAGACAACTGGTGCCATCTTATCTTTCTACTACTTACATCCCACATTCAGGTCTGACTATTACCTAGTACTGCACCCAAACTATTCTGTCTGTACCTTGGAGGCCGATGCTGAGAGATACAAAGTCTCTCTTGAGATGCTGAGTGACCTCATTTTCCAATAATGTCAACAGAAGTGAAGAGCAGTCAGTTCAGTGCAGGATCAGATGCTTGGACTATAAATACCTTGTTGGAGCATTTTCTGTATTTCATACAGTACCGTGTGCATTCAAAATCAACAAATGAGTTATTTTAACTTCCCCTCTCTCAAAAGTGTAATTAATAATAGATCCCCCCCCCCCCCAAGAGCTTCTGGGTAAAGTGACAAAATTTATGATTGCTGAAATTTATGGATTAAGATTTTGTCCTTCTAAACTTGCAAATCCCAAGTACTCTAATCTATGGCTACCTACAAGCTTCAGATTGGTCATTAATGCAGACTCTCACCATTTAGAACCCCCCCCCCCAAAGGCACAGGCCCCTATCCCTTAAAGGAAAATCTTCATCATTTTTAGCAGTGCAGGGCCTATGACACAGAGTTGAGCAGCACAATAGGCAGAAACTTTAATCATAGTTCTCACCTGAGCACAGAAGATCCAGTGATAAGAGCATAGCAGTGAGTCTTTCTAGCTACTCTTAGCTGATGTAACTTTGCCAATTAGAAACTGTGACTGCTGCAGGGGTTAAATGATGCCATCCTTCTAACAAAGCCAATTAAATTCTCATGACCAGACAAATCCAGCACTGTAAATCCAACTGGGATGGAGGAAGAACCTCAGACATCACTAGTGGCAGCATTCATTCAATTCTGTATGTAATGAAGGAAGCACTTGACTAAATAAATTACTGTAGTTTGTTTCTGGGAGACGCTGCCAAATACATTACCAAAGTTATTAATTTAGGGTTTCTTTTCTTTACGTTATATCATTTTTAACAGCGTCTCAATGCTTGAAATTAAGGTTTACTTTTTGTGCCAGTTTAATCCTCTCTCCACGCAACATGCATCTCCTTCGCTGTCCTCCCGCACCTATTACAGCATGTTTCCGTTCTGAATAAGTCAAAAGTGCACTAGCTCCTTTACTTCCTCATTGTTAATGAGCTCATCAAAATAGTTGGCACCACCCTGGGACAATTGTTCTTATTTAACATGTGCTCCTCTTTCTGAGTGGATTTGCACCACCTGAGAAAAATATGATATGGTCTTGTATAAACACACACACAAAATGAGGCAACATGGTAGTTTACCAATAGACTGGGAGGACTGGATCTCAAATTTGGATACGTATGAATTTTTGATGTTTTACTGATATTGCCAGTCAAAAGTCTATGAATTCCAGACAGGCAAGACAGCTGCAGCCACATGGCTCCACACATGACCTGCCATGGTCCCATTTACAGCTCCCTCCCATCTGCCCTCCTTAACCTCCTGGAGACCCTCCTTTTGTGTCATCTGGTCAGAGCGAAGGGGAAGAGAGAAAAAGCTTTATGGACACATTAGCTAAGTTTGGAATTTCAACCACATTTTCACCTACTGCCTAGAATCAGGAGATTAATATGTGGCAATTTCACTAATTAAAATTAAAACAATTTTTTTTATAATTCAGAAAGGATTACCCCAGGTCATATTTGGAATGCAGACTATTTTATTAATTTTATGTATTTGTTCACCTATCTCCCCATTCTCCTGCACCTGCACCTGAGTGAGGTACAAAATTGCATGAACATTAAAATATAGTTAGGCCCGATGTCCCACAGGGAAGCGGTTGCTCTGCAAAAAGGGGGACCCAAAACAAAAAGAAAAGGACAATCCAAAAGAAAAGGAAGAGTAAGTGATGCCAAAACAGCCGAAAATAAGCTTGAAACCTAGTAAAATCAGTTAATACAGGATTATAACTGTGTGCATTTGGTCCTAGTATTCACACGCTCTGTACTGAATTTCTTAAGTACATTAGGAGATGAACATATGGTGCATGGCAACTGAGTAGACAAGAAACACTGAACATGGGGGAGTTTGTTATTTCTTTAACTCCACAAGGTCCAATCATGCAGTCCTTATTCAGTCAAAACTGCCAGCAAAAGTGAAGGTGAGTTTTGCCTGAGTTGGGAGTGGGGGATTGCGTTCGTTATTTTCACTGAGAAACACATTTTCATTTCCCCAGAGACAGCTGCATCACGCGGTTTACTGTTAATGCCAAATGTTTCCCTTATTAATGCAGTAAGTTAGTGAATTCACAGAATTTCTCCTTCACTCTGTTTTTCTGAGCCAACCCTACTGCTGCTTTCATGTCCTGCGTCCACACAGCTTCCCACATGTGCCCTGTTATGCCATGTACCAAGAGAGCCTAAGCAACCTAGACCTTCAGGGAAGAGCCTCAAAAAAAAAAAAGAAAAGAAAAGAAAAAAAAAGGCCAATCCAGCACAGAGGGAAGCAAAATAATAATCAGACTGATATGCTTTTCCACTGTTGATAGGCCAAACCACAGGTCATTCTGTCTAACAGTGTTTTGGTTTTTTATTATATGCAGGACTGAAGAGAGGGTGTCCTGCACATAAGATGAGTAATTTTTGAGCCCTAATTTTGTCATTCTTGTCCATGTGGTTTAAGTATATTCAGTTGTTATAAATTAAAATTGAGGCAGGGATATTTCTTTACACATATAGGGAAAGCTTGCTATCAGGCAGCTTCATGGATTTGCCTAGGAGAGTATAGACAATGAAAATACTTAGAGGCTGCTGAGCATTAACAATATTCAGCGGGAAGGACAAAAATCTTTGAAGAAAGGAAACCACTTTGTGGTTGCCTGGAGGACGGGAAAGAAAGGTGCTCAGTCTATTTGTGTTTTGTATTTATTTTGAGGGTCATCTATTGTCTGCCAAGCTGGCCAATCAATAATCGCCTGACTGAAATTGCCCTAAAATACACTGATTCCAGTGGTGAACTGGAGAATTACTGTACAAACTGACTTTCTTTTTCACAGCATTTCATTTGCTGTCATTCTCTTCCAGCTTCTTTGAAAAGCTCTAATACTCACAAGGCTCTGGTTGACAGGGCAAGGTCACCTGATGTTTTTTAATACCATCAAACAAGAGCTCTGCTCCACCTCTGAAATAAAAAGAGAACAAACAACTAATTCTTTGTTTTATCTTCAAGTGAAAGAAGTTATAAAAGGTATAGTTTACATGGTAAAAATACAGAGAGAAAAATTGGCACAGACTGTATTTAGAGTAGGACCATTACCGGTCTGGTCTATTTGGACCATAAGCACTTTGGGGCAGTAACCATCTCTTGTTATTGGTTATTTGAATTGCAGTCATGGCTAGGAGGCCCTGCTCTTGACCAGGACCCATTGTGCTTAGGCATTGTACAGAGGACAGAAAGATGGTCTCTGCTTCAAAGAACTGACAATCTGCTTGTATAGTGCCTAGCAAAATGGGGCCTCAGTCTCAGCTGGGACCTCTAGGTCAGTGGCTGTCAACTTTTTCAGACTAGTGTGCCCCTTCCAGAGTCTGATTTGTCCTGCATATCCCCAAGTTTTACCTACTGAAAAAGTTCTTGCTTACAAAAATCAGACAGAAAACTACCAAAGTGTTACAGCACATAATTACTGAAAAATAGCTGAGTTTCTCATTTTTACCACACAATTATAAAATAAATCAATTGGTATATAAATAGTCTACTTACATTTTATTGTATTGTATACAGAGTAATAGAAACAAATCACTGTCTGGATTAAATTTTAGTTTGTTCTAACACCACTAGCACTTTTTATATAGCCTGCTGTAAAACTAAGCAGCTATCTAGATGAGTTGATGTACCCCTTAAATCAATGGTTCTCCAACTTGGGGGCGCACCCCCTAAGGAAGCATGAGATGGATCGTGGGGGATGCCATGCCCCAGTGGCCAACTTACAATGATGGAGCTGTTTCCCCCTGCTGGGTGAGGGAGTTTGGCTAAGAGTGGGGCCAGGTGGCGATGTGGACCTCAGCACCTCACATGGGCAACCCCATGCAGGTGTTGAGGTAGAGGACCATTCAAAGGAGACTGGAGGTGGGCGGAAGTGGGCCAAGAGCCAGGCTAGCTCTGGATGATCTCCGTGCAGCCCTGTCTGTGCTCTTGGCAGCGCTGTAATACAAATACCATATTATAAAGTCATCTGCTCTATCTAACAACTTGCCCTTCTACAACGATTTACCCCCAGATCTCAAAGCGGCTTATCTTCAAACCTCGTAACACCCCTTGAAACAGGTATTACCCCCCAGCTTACAGATGGGAAGAGAGGAAAGAAACAACTGTTGCGAGGTCACACAGCATGGCAGAGGCAGAACAGACAGGATAATCCTGGAGTCCTGGCAGTCCCTTAGCCAGTCACAACTCCTTCCCCCCCCAAACATGAGAGCAGAAACATGGGTACAGTGCGAGTAGCAAATTGTACTAAACATCACACACCACATGCTCCACCCTCTGCACCAGTGTGAGTAGCAAATTGTACTAAATATCACACACCACATGCTCCACCCTCTGCACCAGTTCGCAGGCTCCATCCTGATATTTAAAGCATACTGAGGGACCGGCCCTCGCTACCAGAGAAATAACCTCTCCCTCTGCAACCATTACACTATTGCAAGCCTCCCACAAAAATAAAACGCTGACCAATAAGCAGAGGCTTGTGAGTGTAAGAGACAGAACTTTCTCAGGAGCTGATCCCAGGCTATGAAAATTTAGGGATTCCAATGGGATTCAGGTACCTAACTCCCTTAGGCCTCTGAAAATCCCAGGCTAAATGCTAACTCATTTTTATGGCTTAGACATCCCTCAAACTCCACACACACGCCTCTCCTGTGAAGAAAATACAATTCTACTTTACAGCCCCAATCAATTCTCTTCTTGAGGACACAGGGCTCTATGAACCCTCTGTACGAAGCGGGTCACTGAACTGGACCAGGAATCCAGACCTTATTTTGGAAGCTGCTACTAACCACATCTTCAATTTCCTCATTTGTAAAATAGCAGACAACTGACTATCTGAGGCTTCATTGTTTATGAATTGTACTGTGCTGAAGCAGACCCTAGGGTAGCCCCTCTTATTGATTTGATGACTCAGTGTCAGAGTCATCCCCCAGTAGAAAGCATTGATCTCTCTGAATGTGTACCTTCATCTGAAAAGACAGAGATTTTGGATGTGCTCCAAAGGCATCACCAGGTATTATCCAGCAGGTCAGGGCTGACTCACAAAACAGTCCATGAGATTGACACTAAAGGTACACATCCTGCATCCAGAAGAGCCTACTAGACAACTGATAAAATGCAGGAGAAAGTTGGTAGGGAAAAAGCAAGCATGCTGAAAACGGGAATAATTACAGAGTCCGATAGAGACTTCTCAAGTTATGGTCACTGAAAAGGAGGGGACAACAGGGTTCTATGTTGATTACAGAAAGTTTAAGGCTGTCTTGGTTCTTGATGCATGTGATATGACTGGAATCAATCACATGCTAGACACCACAGGCATGGAAATATTCTTGAGCACCCTGAATTTAACAAAGGGATACTGTCAAATTTCCTTAGACATTGAAGGGGAGAGGGGGACACATTTGTTACTTATTCAGGACTTTCTGAGTTCAAAGTGTTATCTTGTGAGTTAATCAAAACAGGAGCCATTTTTCAAAGGCTTGTTAACCAGGTGTTAGATGGGTTACAGGATTTTGCTTGAGCCTACACAGAAGACATTGCCATCTTCTTCATTTCCTGGTCAGATCATAAAAAGCACTGGGAAACTGTGCTGAAGAAATTCAAAGAGGCTAGTATCATGGTAGAAGTGACAAAGTGTAAAATGGGTACAGACAAAGTCCCTTATCTGGGAGGTCATTAGGAAGAAGGGGCCAGATTTGCCCAGATCTATTGAAAGTGGAATTAACTGGTCTGTACCAGAAACCAAAAAGCAAGTTCAGTCTTTTATAGGCTCGGAGAACTATTACCACCAGTTTGTGGAAGGATTCAGCAACATGGTGTCTGCTATCACAGACCTGTGCAAAAAGACAAAACCTAACAGGGTGGTGCGGACACAGTCTATCAGAAAGGCTTTGATAAGGCAAAGGGAATCCTGTCAGGAAAGGATATTCTTGCCAGTCCAGATTTTGACAAGGGGTTTTAACTGATGCTTTTGACACAGACCTGGGAGTGGTACCGAGGCAAGCAGCTGAAGACAATAAAAAGTACCCTATTGCTTTAATTAGTAAAAACCTGACCCGGGCTGAACAGAACACCTCTGTCATAAAAACCAAATGTTATGGAGTTGTGTGGGCAGTTGAGCGCTTAAGGTCTTATTTACTTAACAAAAACTTGTGTCCTAATCACCCACTCGCCATTGGTCTGTCTATATAAAATAAAAAGCATAACCCAGACTGCAACACCACTGGAATAGGAGATCAAAACTGTACATATCAAAGGCAAAGAAACTGTGGTGGCATTTACAATGTCCAGGCAACAGGACCTCGATGTCAAATGACAGAAGGAACGAATGAGGTTTTAACAGGGAACCACTGGGTCTGATATATGCATAGTAATTTACCAAAAGAGAGAGCAGTAGCTAACTGGTCATCATAGTCATCGCAAAATGTACACCCAGGTAATATTTAAGAAGTTATGTATCTATACTGGAAATTGTGTTCTTAACGCCTTGAAGTTAAAAGCAGGTCACCAGTTGATGACAGACAGTGAACAGATTCTGTTCGGGCAAGTACACAGCAAGAGATGCTTCACTCTCTCTGTCTGGTCTGGTGTTTATTGTGCACTATACACATTACAATGGAAGACTATCTGGGTTACTGAGCCTGTCATGGGACTGCAAAATGCAAAAGAGGAAAACTGCAGGAAAATAAACACAGCAGGGTTTGGGGTATAACAGTGGTATTGAGGTACATCCTAGATCCTTCACTGAGGAAATGAACTGTCATTGTGATCTGTCTTATGAAAGGCAGGTCACAGCCAAGCCAGCTGGAAAACACTACAAAGACTGTGGAGGAGCTAAAATTCACCACCCAGTAAAGTATCTTGTTAATGAATGCTGGGCTCTAGAATGCGTCTCATGATTTTGTTTTACATGCAACCATTTGTTTCCAATACCTTTACTTACTACTTCTCTAATCTTTATTTTTGTTAAGTAAACTTGGGCTTGTTTTCACTATAAACATATCAAAGTGGTACTCATTTTAATAGGGGAGCTGTGATCTATGGTGTAATGGGTAAGCTGAGGGATATTATTTCTTTGGGAGCTGTGAGTCTGCGACTGTCCAGTAGAACAGGAGCTGCCTGCTTCCCGGAAAACTCAGTGCATCTATCGCTAATCTGCAGAGGGACAGCACAGCCTCTGCAGGCTAAGAGGAGAGTGTTTGTACTTCCAATGACACTAGGAACAAGGCTTCCTCACGATAAGGGCAGATGGTAGCTAGGTGCCTCACAACTGTGGCCCTGGGACATGTCACAACATTATGCAAGCGCAACACAGGACAATACATGCTACTGACTCAATTCTGCTTCATGAGGCCAAGAATCAAAGGAATAGGCACCCAAATAAAGATTTAGGCACCTACGTATGCAGCTTGATTTTCAGAAAGGGTGAACCACCAACAGCTCACACTGAAATCAAGGGAAGCCAGCTGGTTGTTCATCATTTTTGAAGATCAAGTCATTTAAACTCTCTCAATCCTCAGACAGACAACTAACATTAAGGACACAATTTGTAAAATCTTGGCACAAGTCATTCTACCTGAAGTATAGGAGGTGCTGGAGACTCATGCCCTGTGAGTAGTTGAATTTGGAAGATATTTGATGATGGATTCATCAGATTAGTTCATAAACACCACCAAACTCTATGCAGATGTCATTTAATCCTCTAAAAGATTTTCTTAAACACAGAACGCATTTTATATTTGCTACACCACTCAATTGTACGAAGTATCAGTCATTGCTACCTTGCATTTCTTACAAACGTAAACTGCCTTAAAAAGATGCATCTTAAAAGCAAATATGTGAATATGGAAAATGATGAGTCTATATGTAACTGAGTCCCTTTAAATCCAATATCTAAAAATATCACACATGGAGTTTTTCTTGGCTCTGCTATGGAAGAGCACAACAGAACCTTTGTTATGCTCTCAGCAGTGCTTCTTATATGCTGTGACACTCCTAAAGACGGCTCTGTTGGTGTTCTTCCACCAGCTCACAAAAAAATAGTCATCTGGAAATGGAAGCGGCAGTTATTAACTTTAGCCGAGATTCTTGTAAGAGAACAAGTCACAGTAATTATATGAAAAACATTTTTTTATGTAACGAAAACAAGGTCACAGTGTCGCTGTAGAAATGTAGATGGCGAGATAAGGTCCTTCTGTAATGTGCTAGCTGTGGAGAAGTCAGCTGTGATTTACACATAGAGAGCTCATTTATGCATTTCCAAGGAAAGCAAAAATGCTTCTCACTCTTCTTAGAAAAATTAGGAGAGTTACTGCAGCTGGAAGAGGGGAAACATTGAGGAGGGGCCTCTTACAGAGAAGGGCATTTAAAGGGTTATGAAAGTTGTATATGTGAACAGGGAGAGGAAATCCAAGCAAAGACTTTGAGCTTTTGAAAGAAAAAAAAAAGACTTAATAAAATGTAAGACCAAGACAAATGTTTTCACAAATGTTGTTTGGAAATTTCCAGTGTAAACAGTTTCAAAGTTTCCGATGCCTAGCAACCAAGATGTTATCTGAAAATCAAATGTAGTAATAAATAAATAATCTAAAACTGGTTTACTCTGCCTAAACTGAAAGAACTGCAAAAAGCAAACACCATGAATATTGAAAAATAAATTAAAGTTTAAAAACTATTTCAATATGTTTAATTCACTAAAACAAAGGAAAAGGAAATTATTTATAATCCATGTTTACATTAAGAATGGGGTAATCCGTAAGTAAACACACACCTCCTCCCATTGTTCAGTGAAAGTCAAAATTTTCCCCTAGGACAAGACCATCTTAGTAATTCTCTTATCATCTGTGGCAGCAAATAAACAAAATATGGCATTAACAAACAAACACTTTGGGGCAACTGTACCAATTTACTGAAGTAGGACTTCAACTGTACAACTAGTGCCCATTCGATTATGCATGCTCTAATTTAACAAAATCGTTGGGCGATTACAAGACTGAGGATTTTAATGGTGAGAGACTATAAGTGGTACAGAGAGCCTACAAAACTAAATGGGAGGTAAAAACTGATGATCAACATAGAGGCTTATCATTAACATAAGAAGAAAGAACAATGTAAATTTTACAAAACCCTGAAATATCAGTACTAGTACTTGCCAAGTCCTGTTTTAAGTTAAATTGCCAATGCCTATGAATGCGTTGTGCGTTCACGTATTTCTACGGCACCTAAACTAGTGCAAGGAGACCTTTAATGCATCCTGCACCCCTTGAGTGCTACAAAACAAATTAAACCACAGCAAAGCTTCGAAACTGTTTTTGTAAAACAGCTTGTCTCATCTTAAATGCATTTCCTGTAAACCTTAAATCATCATAAACGTGGTAAATGTGCTCAGCGTAACTTGCCCTTCCGGCAACAATCAATGACGACAAAAATCCCCAATTTTCCAAAATCTCTAATCACACATTCGTTGCAATCCGTTCCTGAAAACCCAGCCCCTCCCTCACACCTGTTTTCTTCACTCATTAGTACAGACCACCTCCTGTCCCATTCACTCCCTCACTGCAGACTCCTTTTAAGATAAGCCGCGTTTTGTGATCTCCCTGCATGTGTTTC
Organism: Podocnemis expansa; assembly: GCA_007922195.1. NCBI lineage: Eukaryota > Metazoa > Chordata > Testudines > Podocnemididae > Podocnemis > Podocnemis expansa. Next base: position 10,095,582 of record ML682047.1, read on the forward strand.
CCTCAGGTAATTAAAATCCTCCTCGTGTAAGCCGCCTCACCTAGAAGGCAACCCCTGAAACCAAGCTTTTGAGACACAGAACAGTGCAGGCTCTGGAATGACACCTCGCTGTCAGACAGCAGAGGGGGACGAGGAAAGTTTTATTTTTCTCCTTCCCAAACGTGTGGAGAGCACCAGGCTGTGCTCCAGGGCAGTGACCAGACACCCAGGCCCAGACCTCATCCCTCCGAGCCGCACTAGCCCCCTCAACTCCCACCTGCCCAGCCCCGCTACTGCCAGCCGCCTCCTCCTCCAGCCCTAGGCCAGGGCCCAAATCTCCAAACGCCCAAACCCGCCTCAAAGCTTCACCCCCCGCCCCAGGACCCCGCCATGCACCCGAAGGAGCCGGCCCCGAGCCCCCCAGGGCGCCGCCGCCCTCCAGGCCCCGCGCTCACCCGAACTCCAGCAGCAGCGACACGGGCGCCGCCATTTTGGAGGAGGCGCCAGCGGCCGCTCCGCCCGGAAGTGCTCCCTGCCCACCTCAGAAGTGTAACGTCACTTCCGGGCGCGGGGTTGCGCCGCCGCTGCCCGGCGACGGGCGAGGCCAGGGAGGAGGGGGCGGTGGCGCGAGGTTCAGCCAATCAGAGCCGTGGGGCGGGGCTCGAGGGCGCGCGCGGGCTGTACGTCACAGGCTGATCGCGGGGCTCCAGGAGCTGGGGCTTTGCGGCTCCAGGGCGGCCATGCGGGGCTGGCAGGCACCCAAAAGCAGAGCCCTTTGTGGTGGTTTGGGTTACCTAGGTCACTGCAAGGTTGCCATAGTGACAGAGGGTTGCTTGGGTGCTAGGATGGTGCAACCCCCCCTCTAGCACTATGGCAAGCCCCGTGACCTAAGGCCATCCAATTTCCAAAGGGATAGCCGGGTTAGGCTAGATCAGCAAAAAAAACAAGGAGTCGTGTGGCACGTGAAGACCAACAGATTTATTTTTCACCGGAGCTTTCGTGGGAGAAAAGCCCACTTTGATCTGACAAAGTGGGATTTTCTCCCATGAAACCTCGTGAAAAATAAAGCTGTTAGTCTTCAAGTGCCACATGACTGCTTGGGTTTTTTTGTGCTAAGGTAATCAAAACTCTGCGCCCTTGGGGCTGGGGCAGGTTGGGATGCCTGGGCCCCCAAAAGCTGAGCAATTTCTATTTTAATGACACTTTCATTCACATACTGCCTAAGATGCAGCCACCAAACAGACACACCCTAGCCATGGCTTGGCGGCTAGGAGCACAGCTCCTTGGATCAGAGTGAGGGAGAACTTGCTTGGCATGGCGCTCACCCCACTCGAGTCAAACAGGAAACAAAGGGCACCTATAATCCTGGAACAAGAACAGGTCACAACCAAGCCCCAAGCTGTTTAAATGAGAAACATCATTGGTTTGGCAAATGCAAATTTAAAGCTTCCAAGATTCCATGATCCAACATGACTTTGTTAAAAGCCTCCCTGCTGTAAGCATGTCAAACCTCCCCCTTTCCCAGATCCTTTCACTAATTTCCTATCTCCTTCCATAGAAAGGGGCCCTTAAATCACCTTTCAGGGCTTATGCTCTTGGCTATAGCCTCAGCTTTCATTTCATTTCAGAAGTCATCCAACAAATGCCACTGCTGTCAGCCCTGAGCACACATAATCCGTCCACAGCAAAGCTCCCAGCTAAATAAACGTTCAGTACAAAAGCTGGATATTTTGCAGATTGATTAGGAATTTTTCTGAATGGAGTCAGCCCAGACAAAAATCTGGGATCCAGACATCCACTCAAAATGTGTCTTCAACAGCTCATTGCTTCTTAGTAACAATGGAAAAGAATTGTGTCAGATTTTATCCAGTGGTGGACTCAGATAGGCCATCCCTCACCATCCCTCTAGTCTAATGTTTAACAGGAAAATAGGAATAGCCAGATCAGACAACCAAGTCTCCAGTCACCAACAGCGACCAGGCGCTCTGAAGGAAAGTGATTTATAACCACAAAGGTCTTGGCAAATCAGTTTTCCATATACCACAGTCATTACCATACTATCTGAGGGGCTCCTAGTGATGCATTAAGGAACACAACTAACATCTGGCACGTTTGCTCTTTGGCTATCACACACATACACACGGCTCTGTGTTTACGTTACAAAAGGCAAGGTCAAAGAAATGTGCCTTGCGCTTGGAGCAGAAGGTGCTATGGTTTGTGATGGGCCTTAATTCTTGGGGGAAGGCCTTTCCACACAATCTGGACCATTCCCCAAGACTGCTCTGTCTCCTGCACAGACCAGCTTCAGTCTTGCAATGAAAAAGATGAGTTCCATCCTGCCAGAGGCCGCAGCGTGCGATTGTTGATGATGGTATTCATCCCAGTGCCTTAGATCTTTTAGATACTCTGGGCTCAGGCTTTGATGGCCCTCAAGATAAGGAACAAGACCTTGAACTTGATTCAATATGCTGTGCAAAGCCAGCGAAGGGAGCAAGGGGCAGGTCAGATCTGTTTGCAATAGCCAGCGTTGCCAAGCAGTTGAGCTCCAGCCTTAATGCTAGGTTTTTCTGCACTGTAATGTAGGAATTATCAGGATATCTGCAGTTTGGTGTTTCATATTCCAAGTAGTTGTTTAGTGTTTTGTCATTCATTGGATATTCTTTTTTTGTTTCCAGAAGTAGTTTATGGGGCCAAAATAATAGGAAAGCTGTTTTTATAATGGCATCTTACTTCCTCGGCAGTAGGAATATCACAAGAACAATTCATGCAGTAATATCTCCATTCAAAAATAAAAACAGTGAAAATACAAACACAGAATTATTTAGATTTGTTCAAGTGTCCAACCGCAGAGCCCTAGAAATTGCTCTGTTACAACCGTCAGTGAATATCTGAAACGCTATAGATTCATTTTCATGGTCATTGTGTGTCATGGGCCACGAGAAGTCATCTTGGAACAAGGTGCTGGAATCAGCTGTCTGTCTCTTGAAATGCTCTTAAATCTGCTAGGAGAAGATTACCTCACTTAATAAAATTGAAGTTGATCTGATTATTTGTAGAGTTCTGTAAACAGACAGCATGTGATAGTCCAAGAACATGTGAAAATCCCCTGGCTTGAGGAATTTACATGCAACATCAAATTCAGAAGCATGCAACTGGTCTATGGTTCAAGCTGACGAATGCGTATTTGTCATACCATGATTATTTAATCAAAGCTCAGGTTTGCTCAGAAAGCCACCGGCAAAAGCTTTTGTTCAGTTAGAAGAGTGCATCTTCCATTGATATAATTAGGATTGCACAGGCGTAACCAGGAGCAGGCTCTGGCCCACAAGCATCCTGTTAGCATTCATGGTCATGTAAGTGTTCTTGTGGGAGTGGATACCCCAGGCTGATGTTCTCTCTGCTGCTCATCCCACTTCCCCACCCACAGATTCAACTGCACTGAAAAAGAGAAGGTTGCACATTTGTTCTCAGTTGGAAATGTAAAAAATAATACTTAAAAAATCCTTTAGAAAAGGATTTTGGTTCTTTGGTCCCAGCTTTTCTGCTTGTTTCTCCTCTCATCTCTGCAGCAGGGAAAGGAGAGGCCTCCCCCCCACAACCATTTATTCAAGAGGAAATGATTGTGGTTTGTCGTGGCATTTTACAGGGACATGAAGTTTATAAAGAAGGGATTTACAATGGGGCCCAGTGCTCTGAGCAAGCATTTCAACAAACAGGGAGCCTGGTAGTGAGGATTCAATTATTTTTCCATAAAGCATCAGGGGAATCCACAAACAGCTGTTTGCATCCCTCCACACAGCCAGTCAAACTTCAAGGCGAACAATAGATGGGAAAACTGGAGCCATCTCTGCAGCAGTGACAATGGGTTTCCTTACTCTGGGCTTTGTTTGATTTCCCAGTCTGTGAACTCCCTCTGCATCAGAGAAAGAAGAGGGAGCTTGAGGGGCGAAGGGGGGAAGCAGTGAGAGGGGAGGGAGGGTCAGTGGGAGTTAAAGCCTTTTGCAGCCTTTCTCTCCCATTCATGTGGTAATTGGGTGTCAAGCAGAGATCAGTTAGATGGAGCCCGGCCTCTGTGCCCGGGTTAAACTGCAGCAAAAAGAAAGCGGGAGCTGAACCGATGGAGCACTGAAGGTCATTGCAGCTCACAGGAAGCTGCCTGCCTCCCCCAGGAGGCACTTATGTTCCGGCTGGGGTGTTATGCTGTGGGGACAGCAATGCTTTTTAATTCAAGGGAGCACTGAAAGCCACTACACAAAGCCGGAGGGCATGAAACAATAGGGCACCCCCGTCTCTACCTTCAATAGGGGGCTCTAAACAGGCATTTAACCTTCAGAATAGCTGAAAGTGATACTTCAGGCTGAGAACACAGCTAACCCTCTGCTGGTTAGCCCCTTATTATAACTGAGCCGGAGGCCACTTGGATGGCTAGGGACTCCTGCGCAGGGAAGGCCGCTCCTCTGGCCTTGACTTCCTGGGCCCTATTGGTTATTACTAAAACATTGCTCTAGCAGGATGCCAAGGTTGCACGGTCCTTTAGCCTGTATGTGTTCTTCAACGGCTCAAATCCTATCCATTCCACCCCTCAGCTTGGGTGTGGTCTCCTTGGACGTCCCACAACCAAGGCCGGCAAGCCTGAGCCATACTGGAAGAAGGGGGCCACGGCCGTTGCCTAAGTTCTCTTTCAGAGGGCTCCAGAAACAGGGATGAGCTGGAAGGGAGCCAGGGAGAACCATCAAGGAGTCCTATTGCACTTAAAGATTAACAAATATATTTATTGCTTGAGCTTTCCTGGGAGAATATCCCACTTCATCAGATGCTTTCAAAGTGAGATTTTCTCCCATGAAAACTCATGCAATAAATATTTGTTAGGCTGTAAGTGCCACAGGACTCCTTTTTGTTGTTTGTTTTACTGAACGAGACTAACACAGCTGCCCTTTTGGAACTCGGAAAACCATGCAATAACCACAGCAAGGGTGGGGGTAACATTTCTCCTGCTGATAGAGTCATCCCCCCTCTTTAAAAGCTGCCAAACCAGCCCTGACCAAACTGAAGTTTCCCTGTGCTCTTTGCAGGCTCCATTCCACATCATTTATCAGTTCAAATTTTTCCTTTGACTTGAACAGGAGCAAGATCAAGCCCCAAATTATTTTGGAAAGGCAAGTCATCTGCCTTTGGACTAGGCTGGATTACGCCAAGTATTAAAAAAAAATCTCCTCTCAGTCACCAGACCAGAACTGTTAGTTTGGTCATTGGCATGCCTCCTTGTTCAGTTATGAGAAATAATTTTGATTCAAATCAGGACTCTTCCACCCCTCACTATAGTACTCTGCCAGCACCCCAGAGACCTAGAGTTAATCACAGAGTAAAGTCTGTGTAGAAGTTTTGTGGCAGCAAAACAGTGATCACAAACAAATGGCAAATAATCTATTTGGCCTAAATTACACTGGAATTACTCAGTGGAATTGTATTTACATTTCTAAGGCATCCTGGCTCCATGCACTTTCTTCAGTATGTTTCAAAAACTTAAAGTTGATGATAATCTGCGCCGTGCATTGTTCACGTGTGCATTTCACTGTGTGTAAGGATAAAGAGTTGTCAGGAATTGGTCCCATACTAAGGGGGTTTTAAAAGTTTTGCAGACATTGTCTCACTAATGTGCTGGCAGTTAATGTGAAAGGGATTCATTTTGGAAGTAGCATTTTTAGCCTTATGCAATCACCTTTACTAAAGTTTCATTCAAAAAGAGAGTACCATTTCACACTCACATAAAAGGTTTCGTCTACTCATGGCTGCACAGTCATTAAATAGTTGATCACAAAAAGTCCCATACTGTGCCTTTCAGAATAGACGTGTGATAAAATTATTTATTTTTAAACACAGGCATCAGTTTTAATCAGGACTAGCTACTGGCTCATTCTTGCCAATCACTGCCTGCAAAGGAACCAAATTCCAACGGAGTAGCCATATTAGTCTAGCTCAGCAAAACTAACAAGGAATCCTGTGGTACTTTTAAAAACTAACATGTATTTATTGCATGAGCTTTCATGGGAGAAAATCCCACTTTGCCAGATGCTTTGAAGATGGGCAACTGACCAATTCTGTAAGTTAGCCATCTTCAAAGTGTCTGATGACATGGGATTTTCTCCCACAACAGCTCACGCAATAAATAAATTTCTTAGTCTCTAAAAGTGTCAAAGGACTCCTTGTTTGTTTTGCAAAGGAACCATTTCACCTATGCGTTCAGTCCCGCATGTCTCAAAGCACCTAACCACACACCCAGGAGCCAGTGACCAATGCTCTTAAGCACCTTGCAGAATCAGGGCTAAAAAAAAGGCACCATGGCCTTAACCAAAACCCATTGATGCCAGTGGAAACACTCCAATTGATTTCAATGGATTTGCACTAAGCTACCCATAGCAACAGAGCACCCTTTATTAACTGCCAAAATAGCACAAGTTGCATGCAATCTGTCTTAAGTCATCACGTTGACCTAGAAAGCAATGCTGCTGGGGTGACTATTACAGCAGAGTACTACAGTGTACTCCTGGGGTGACTATTACAGGAGAGTACTACAGTGGTAGATATCTAGAAAGGCAGGTGGGGCCAAATTCTCAAATGCTCAGCACCCCCAAGGGGGGCTGAGAATCAGGACTGAAAATCACTCAGCCTTCACTTTGGCACCTAAATAAAAATCAACCCAACACTCCAAGTGCTTTTGAAAAGCTCATCACTTATTTAAGAGCCTACATAGATGGGAGCTGCATTGACACACAGGCCCTGGTTGGGAGGATGGGGAAGAGGAGGAGGAAGGAGCTCGTGGACCTCCTCTGAAAATTTCAGAAAGACAGGTGGCATTGCTAGCTAGATTAGACCAACATCGAAATTTGGAACCAAGGCTGCTGGTTGTTTTCTTTCATTGGCCATGTCGCTTCCCATTTGTTAAATATTCTGAGTCCTGCACCCACAACAAGAGGTGGTCTCTGCTTAAGGGTCCAAACCTGCAATCCAGACAGCCAAACCTTCCCTGTTACTATGATCATCCTCAACTGTCATAAGTCATCACTTCCACAAGACATATGTAGCGGTGTGGGAAGCTCATGTGCATTCTCCACAGGAGCATCTCCATCATGCTCGGAACGGATCTCATGACTCCACCAATAACACACATTTATTTTAATTCGATTAGATTCATTAAGGAACCAAAACCTGACCACCAGCTGTATTTCTGGGGCAACAGTGCCCAAGACGTCTGGGCTCTGTTATAGCCAAGAGGAGCACACCACTTTCCATCCTTTCCTGCACAGATTAAAATTGTGCATCGGTAGGTGCCGTATTCCCTAGCATTCACAGCAGGAATAGAGCTGCGCCTCAGCTCTTCGTTTTTGCCATTGATTTCAGTCAAGCCATGAATTCACCTGCTTTTTTAAACGATGGCCTCAGGAGACCCTGTTCAGAACAAAATCCAGTTTGAACTGTGCTTCTGAATCAAACCAGACACCAAAATCTTGCAGGCCAATAGCACCATATTTCAGGCCTGTGGAGTGGCAATGTTGTGAGACTGGTGGATCACAGGGGATTTCTGCCATTCTTAATCTGGAAAGATCCTCTGAACTCAAAAGATTTCTACCATGTTGCTTGGCACGCACCTGAGCATTTTGCTGCTCAGGTTGTCCCCATTCTGTGGATCAACAGAAGATACCAGGCTCTGGACTGGTAACCTGGTGCCTTTCACCAGTGCTAAATTAACTTAAAACTACGTATCCCCATTAACCAATCTTCTGTCACACCTGGCTACAGATGGGTCTGAGTCTCTCACATATTTTAATTGTGCTCTATGCTGCTCCAAAGCCTCAGGCCCTGAGATAAGAAAGAAGAGGATGGACCTCACTGCTCACTCCTCATCTCCCTCAGGCTGACACCCAGGAGAGTTGCACATGAAGCAGGTGCACAGGGAGCTTACCATTCACTCAGCGTCGTACAGCTTGCCCCACGCCGAAGATGAAGCATCTGACGAAGTGGGATTTTCTCCCACGAAAGCACATGCAAAAAATAAATCTGTTAGTCTTTAAGTGCCACACAATTCCTTGTTTTGTTTTTGTTTTTTGTTTGCTAGACTAGACTAACACGGCTGTCCCTTTGGAAATAGCCTTTTATAGCCAGCCTGGAAGTTGGCGTTCCAAGACCGCTGCTCATGTCAGGACCCTGCTGTCTGGCAACATCCTTGCCAGGGTCTGTGCAGGTGAAAACATGGCCCTCGGGCCTCCTTCTTGCTCTGCACGCTCTGTCTGTCTTGGGAAAGGGAAGCCAGTGAGAGGAGCTGCTGAGGCCAGGGGCACTGGAACAATTTGTGCTGTCAGATTGCTGAGAGCCATTGAACCAACCTACAATCCTGTATATGATGAAAACCATGTCAAGCCAGGGTGCGCATGCAGGAGCATGCCCATTTCAGCACCTGACAGACCACAGCTCATCTGCAAGGACCATGCATGGGAAACGGGACAAAGCAGCATGGCACAGCGATGCTGACTTGGAAAGCTAGTTTCTCCTGATGCAGTCAGTGACCAAACCGTGGGTGGTTTATTGCAGCAGGTTTACAGAGCAGCTCGCCTCTGCCTGAAGCTCTGAGGCATTCGCACCCCTCTGATCTGCATCATCTCCCCAGGGTTGAGTCTGAAATTGCAGCAGAGCACACACAAACCAGCACTGCAGGCCATGCAGAGCTGGTGTGGTGTTAGCTGTGCCCGGGACGCCCTCCACTGGCAGCTGCTGGAGCTGCAATTTATTCATACCCAAGGACAAGGGGGTGAAAGCCCCCCTATGGCCCAGTCTCTGAGCGCATCTACTGCGGCATGACAGCCTCCCTGGGACATGCAGCAGCAGCTACAAGGGAAATGGAAACTAATGGGGAAGCAACAGGTTTTTGCTTGCTCCCTTCTGCGTGCAAAATCCATGCAATTCTTCCAGGCTGGGTGCTGGGGAGTCCATGGGTGAAGAAAAGCGTGACCTATGTTTTGCCCTCCAGCCCGGTTTTCACCAGCCTAACTGGTTCTGCCCTGCTGTTTACTGGAGAAAACAGGCCAAGTGCTTGGTGGGGAGAGCATTCATTTGGGAGCAACATGCCCAGTGTATGGTAGGCACAGCAAGTGGGCTGTACATACACACAGCACATGGGTGAGGGTACGACCAGTGTAGGCCCCCCCGCCAGAATCCTGCTCCATGCACCAGACCTTCCCCCTGTTGAAACAGTGGCAGCTCCACTTGGTGCCAAGGAGGGAGAGAACCCCACAGCACACAAGAAAGGAGTGATGAAGGTCTCCGGGGAGGAGACAATAGTAGGAAAGTGTCCTTTTCTCAAGGATTGAATTGCCTCATTTTTGTTGGGGGGTGAGGAGAGGCCTTTGTGTTGTGGCAACAGCAACTCCATGAGGACTCTAGAGCTGAATTCCCTCCTCTTAAAATCCCATTAGTTCACTACATGAAGGCTTCCCCAGTCGAGCTCCATGTGCTGTTCTGCAAGTCTCTGATCACTCAGGGCTGTGGGGCTCAGTGTTTTGTGGGCATGTCTCAGTGCTCGGTGCCATGTCACGATTTTACAGGACACACCAGCCCACTGCTCCCAGGTTGAATCCAACCATCTCCCCAGTCCTTTGTGACACACTTGCCAAGGTGTGGGGACACAGTAATGTGTCCCGACCCAGTGGCCGAAAACTGCTGAGCTAAGACCAGGATTGGATTTGGGGTTTGGTGAATCAATGGTAACGGGCAATCCTACAATAACAAAGCAAACGCTGGAAGGAAAACACTTTGCTGTGAGATGATTTCAGATGGGAAAAAAACAAATGGGGAGTGGGAGCATCTGATTCTTTATAGAGACTGGATTATTGCTCAGAGGGTGGAGGAGGCCAGCCAGACTGTTGACCAACATTTCCCATGATAAATCCCTGTTTTCAGTTTATTTTCAATTCCAGATTTTTGCTTCAGGCTGAATCATTAACTATAATTATTATTTTGGAAAATTTCATCCAAAGCAGTTGAGATGTTTCCAAGAACAAGGCTGAAGGAAGATCCACTGTTTTTCCCGTGTTAAAAAATGCTGATGATTTTTGCTTTGGGAAGCTACAGTGCCTTCATGCCTAGAAGCAGGTGGGAAGGGGCAGGGGAGACAACTATCAAGGATCTGCCATTTGCTGTCCTTGTGAAAAACCTACCCAAACATGGCCAAGTTCTGCCTTTGAAAAATCAGTAGTTTTCACATGCTTGGTAGAGATTTCTTCGATTTTAGCCGTTAAAAGTCCCCAAAGATTCCATGTGCTTCATAAGGTTCAGGCTGGGCTGTGGCAGGACTTTCCCTTTCAACTGTACCTCTGCGTTTCTGCAAGCTCAGCTGGGTCCAGAGTCCAGGCAGCTGAACTGAAAGCACAGAGCCTCTCTCTCCCCTGCATGCCGGGGCCTGTCCTGCCATACATAGACTGTGGAGGACAAAACTGCTAGATTCAAACACAGAACAGTAAAGAGATGAATCTAATTCCAGCTGGGGAGTGAGTATATTGGGGAAAAGAACCTAAGATGGACAAAGGCTGAGCCTAGGAATCAGGGGAAGTGTGTACTGGGAGTGGCTGAGCAGAGAGACGGGGAAAGGGATTCAGGGGAGAAACGGCACAAGTGACAAGTTGGACACAGTAGGTGATGGTGCAGAGGGAGAGAGACACCAGTCGGATAGCAGGGGGAAACTGCAGTGAGTCAGGGGTGCTGTAGAAAAAACAGAACGATCATGTAATTAAGATCTGCATCATAATCTACACACAAAAGGGCCAACAGGCCACCTTAATTCCAGCACGTCCTTAGGGCCTGCTTTCCTACCTTAATTTTATGGTCTATTGGATGTTTACTTCTCGATAACTGAAAAATTGCCTATAACACTTTGCACCTGTCTCTCACTCTCTCTCTAGATCTCATCTCAGAAATTTCAAAGTGGTTTACAAACATTCATAAGGCCTTGCACTGCCCGATAAATAGGCAGTGTTAAGCTCATTTTCCAGATGGAGGAAACGGAGACAGAGCTATGACCCTTGAACAGCAGCTCCAATCAAACCGGCAGCTTCTTCCTTCTCGCCTGTCTGCCACGGCCATCATAGAATCCAAGGTTAGCTGAAAGTTCCTTCTTTTTGGGCCAGATGAGGTAAATCTTAGTGAGGTTGGAGGAGGATGTCAGCTTCAATTTCACGCTTCCAGGCCTGCAGTCCAAGTGTGTGAAACAGGCCATGCTGCACCAGCCTAGAATCCAAGAGCAAGCAAATTTGAAATCCTCTGCGCATGGCCACAACAAGCCCATGTTTTTATTTCACAGCAGGACTTGAAAGACACTACGTCCAACGTGTGGAAACAGGAGAGTTCATGTGCCAGTGAGGTAGGTTGGAGGAGTACCTGAAAGTCAATTCCTGCTTCTCCTGACCTCTTCCAGGCTGATGTAGAGAGCCCGTTGGGCCTTGCCTCAGCCCAGCCCCTACGTGAGCAGATGTTGAAATGACGACAGTCAGTGCTGGGAGGACAAACACGTTTGGCTACTGGAAGGATCTGTTCTGACAGGTGAGAGAGAGGAGGCAGGTACAGAGAAAAACTGCAGTTTGCTGGGTGTGTGGGTGGGATGGGTTGGAACACAGCGCAGAGGTGAAAGGGACCCCACTGCCCAAGACAGACAGACAGCCACACGCACACAGACACATGGCACAGGAGGGGAACTGCTCCCCTGCTGGCAGTGGTGAGGAGCTAAAGTAGACTTCTGCTCTGGCCAGCTTCTCTCCTGGCAGGTGCTTTTCCCCTCGGCCATATGTGGAACAGACTTATTAAGCAACATTTGGCTCTGAAAGCTGGTTTTCTCCTGGCTGAGGCTCAGCCCTGCCCTGAAGTCAGAGTCCCCTTGATGTGCATGGGTGGCAGTTGCTGAGAGCGCACAGCCAGGCTTGACACTAGCTGTTTCATTCACAGGCACAGATGCTCTTTCCCAGCCAAGGCCCCTGGTGCCACAGAGGAAGTGATAGTCCGATCCAACGAGGGCTCCTTTGGTTATTGTGACTGCTTGGGAATAAAATGTCTTCCTGTGTTGTTCTCCTCTCCTCCAGAGCAGAGGGATAAACATGGGGATAGTTCAGGCCATGCAGAGAGGGCACAGACTGCATGCCTGCCTATCTCCCCTCCTCCTTTTCCTCACAGCTCTTGGGTATATGTCGTCTCATGGCAGTAGCATGAGGACAATTTTAAGGAATACGGTCCCTCTTCAGTCAGCAAGGACACCGCTCAGGGTCAGTGTAGTCAAACAAAATGAAGCCCCAAGTCTAGGATCTCCATATGCCCCACTCACCTGCCCATGATCTACCACTGCTCCTGGATGTGTATCAGGCATTTGCTCTGCAGGGCCCTCGCCTGGAAAGCACAATGCAGGGACAGCAGTTATGGACCAGGCAGGTCCAATGAACAACAGTTTTCCTTAAGACAGTACCCCGAAAGTGTTGCCCTCATTCGCTGCATGAGGAAGAAGAGAACGGATTCCTTCCAACCTGTTACCTGGGTGAGACTAAAGTTAGCTGGTTCCAGGCCCTGCTAACATGAAAGGGGCATGAAAGAGCCAGAGCTCTGCTTTAACACAGGCTGGAACCCACCCACACTGCTATAACGACACAGACAAAAATCACTCCAGAGCTAGCTGTCCATCAATGCCTTCCCACAATGCCCTCTGCAGGGCAGACATGTTCTCCCATAATTGATGGAGGGAAAAATCCTAGAACAAGGGTCAGCTGAAGGTGTCTCTCCTGCCTCAGAAAGGAGGCTGTGGTGTCCCAGGCAGCCACAGAAAGGAGCTGCTCAGGGAGGCTTCCTTGCAGGGTGTGCTGGGGACTGCCCCTACCCATTCCAGCCATAGCCACTTTTTTTCCCCAAACAGAGGGGACTGCTGGCACAGGACCTGTCCTAGAGCATCGTCTCAACGCAAAGGCTGGCAAGGCCTCAGACACACATGCGTGAACACGGACACAGCAAACACATACGAACGGAGACAGGGCTTTGCTGTGACTAAGCTAATCTGAGTGCCCAGGAGTTAGTGGTAGAGTGAAGACAGATGCTTGGATTTTACTGCACAAGTCACCATGCAATAAAAACCCAGCTTCTTTTGTAGCAGGGCCATACCCATTCTGTCATCTTATGGTGCCTGCATTGGCTGCAAACCCACCTCTCCTCGAGCAACTGTGTTTTTTTGCTAGTGTCCCCAACCAATGGCTGGAGGTCAGAGCTATACCCTTAACAATACATCTAAGAGCTGGACAGTCTCCTTTAGCTCACATCAGATGTTAGGGGTTTTGGAGCAGAGGGCCCCAAGTCTGAGCTCGGCCAGGGGAAGCACGGAGTGATGGGGGAGCCAGCCACAGGAGCGTGCGAGTGAGAATCAGCATCCTTCAGTCAAGTGCAGGCATTCTGGGTACAAGCACACCCACTGTGCAGTGCAACTCTTCACAGTCAGTCCCATGCAAGAACTGTCTCCTCTTTCCCAAGGACATTTCTGACAAAAGGAGCACAGACACAATTCTCTTCTCATCAGATTAAATTGCTTCCTTTTCCAATTTGCAACCCAGGCCTTCCCCTGGCTACAGCAGGAGGGTTGACCCAAGGACAGCGAGCCGCACCTGGGAAAATCCAAATCACACATTCTCTGATTGAGCCTTGAGGGCAGCACAGGTTGGAGGGGTGGGCATGGACCTGCCCAAGCACAGCCAAGAAAGCAGACACAGAGCTGACAGATGGACAGATGCAGAGACACAGATCTCAGGATTCATCCTGCCCCAATGTAAATAAAACAACATAGGCTCTCTCCTGAGTAGATCTTTCTTCTCTCTCTCATCCAGCCCACCAGGCTCAGACAGACCCTGTGGCAGCAGTTACAAACGTACAGCTGGATTTGCTGAGGGGGCGAGCACTGGGGTTTGCAGGTGCTCAACCCCTCAGAAAGAAAATAAAAGCCAGGCAATTAACGGTCTGGTCTTATGATAGTGAGGCGTGTGCTACGCCAGTAGGTTGGCAGGTACGTCAACACTAGATCAGCTTCACTGCACCCCCACACCAGGGGCATACATGGCAGCTGAGAGCAGCCACAAGTGGACGTAAATCTCCCAAGGTGATCACTCCAGTCCCTTTACTCTGGGACTGCTTGCAGACACTGTGCTCTAAGAATCAGGCCCAGCTGAAGGGGGATGGCCCCATGCAAGGGAGAAAGGATGCCCCCCACCACCCAATGCATAAACCTGCGGCAGATTTTTTTTTTTAAATATTACAATAAATTAAGACAAAAAATGATCATTAAAACAGAAAAATGATTCCCTGGAAGAATGAGGCATGGTAGAGACACTCGCTCTTCCTTCCTCTGAGCCCCATAAAACCCCTCATAGCTCCAACCCCGCAAGCTGCAATACTTCAACAGTGAACTGTCTGCAAAGAGGGCAAGGTTTTGTGCCTTGCATACTGGCCCCCAGGCTGTTGGGTGCAAATCTCACACCTCAACCTGGCTGCTTTCGGGGAGAACCAGCACCCCGTCATCCCTCAGGCCCTGCTGCCATCTTTGGACTCTGCAGTGTCAGCAGAACAGAAAGGGAGAGACATAAACAAAGGCAGGGAAATGGAGACCCATGGAAATTGGGCACCCTTGATCTCAGTCACCTTGGCCTGGTGAAGGATCCCATGCCCCAAGCTGCAGATGAATGGAAGACGCCACCTTCAGTGCCCAAGGACCCACCCTTGAATGAAGTAGAAAATAAAGCCATAATAATTCTATACTTTGGTGCGTAACCCCTACCCTTGCCCAAATACCCCATCTGTGCCTGTAAAACATTAACTAAAGCCCTAGTGCGCCCTTTGGGTCACCCTTTAACCCTTTCCTTCCCAATGTCCACCCTGTCCCAAAAGAGCAGAGGGATTTGAGAGGCGACTTGCAGAGCCTCGCCCGTTACAGTTTTTGCTGCGCTGACTGGATCCTCCTGAATGCCTCCACATCCAGTGGGAGGTAGCAGCCTTGTCTGGGGTCCAGGAAGTACAGCCTGTCCTTCACCACAGTGGGGTCAAATCCCTCCCTGCGCAGCTCCGTCTTCTGGAACTTGTAGGTGCCTGGGGCAGAAGCAGCAAGGGGTTAGGAGCAGCGGTGGGGAAGGAAAGGGATCCATGGACATCATGTCCACTACCTACGTCTCCACTCCACTCCCTTAAGAGGCGCTTCCCCCTTGGAAATGAAGCTGGCCACTTGGGGCACCTATATATTCCCACAAGGAGGAAATCAGCCAAACCACCCCTTGTCAGACCCTGCCCACAGCACAGTTACAATGGGACTAGGAGGTATAACACTTGCTGCCAGGATTCTAGGGCTGTGCTACACCCTTGAGTGATCTGTGACCAGCAAGGATCGGATACAGGACTTCTCGATCGCAAAGCAGGAGTCTCTATTGCCTGAGCTCAAAGTCTTATGTCTGTTAGAGGCTGATGAGCCAGCAGCACCTCTGCTATGTGGTCAAGCCACCAGAGACAGAAACTGCACCACACTGAGTGGGAGTGCCGTTATCCCAGCTCCCTTCTCCTGACCAGTGCAGTGCAGAGGGGACCTTGCTCCACTAGCCAGCCTGAGCTGCAGCCCATGCCCCCTTGGAAAGCTCACAGAGTAGGCTTCAGAAATCAGCCGCCACCCCTCGAGTTAGAGCTCCATTGCGTACAGCCATGTTTAAAGAGTCACTAATATATGTGTGTATAACACACCCAGGCACCATCCCAGCGTGTGTACAGGCAGCAACAAAGCAGAAGAAAAATGGATGTGCCAACAAGGCAGACTGCACCGCCCCATTGCTTTCCAATAATTCAGCTGTCCAAGCCTCTGGCCTTAGGTCAGTACTGCTTCATTTTACAGATGGGGAAGCTGTGGCATGGACAGAAGTGACTCGCCTGAGATCACACAGGGAATCGGTGGCAATGAGGAACAGAGTCCTGACTTCACAGCTCACTGTTCCAGCCCCTAAGCAATACTCCTTCCAGGCAGCCAGGACAACACTCCCAGCTTTTTGTCAATGAGAAAGGAAAGATAAAGCTGTGCCACCAGCCATGGCAGGCTCACTTGTCTTGTGGACTTCTGGCAGTATTCGCAAGAAGACGGGCCATGCATACAGGGGCAGAGCCTTCCTCAGCTCATTGGCAAAGCTCTCCAGGTTGCAGGAATTCTTGGGGTCAGCAATGGCAGCCATCCCCGCCTTCCCCTCAGTGCCTGGAAAACAGGAAGGTGATTAGCGCACACAGTGAGAAGCTTCAATGAACTACGTGCTCCCACTGGTCCTAGACACAGCTTGCTGGGCCTGCAGCAATATGCCGAAAGAAAGACACCACACAAAGGAATCACCGCCAAACCAGAGAGATAAGAGGGCTCCGTCAGGCCCTTGGCAATGTGTTTAAGAGCTAGAGGCAACATACATGCAGCCCCATGGCTCACCTTAAATAATACATCAGTGATGCCACAGTCTGAATCCTTTAGCCCTCCACACAGGCACCACAGACCCTCTTGCCAATGCTCCCAGGCCTCATCACACTGGTCAGTCCCAGTCGCTCAGCACAGCTCCCCTGCCACCAGGCGTGGCTTTGGCTGACTGGTACTGCCTGCAAGCCAACATACCAGTGGCATCCTCATCCTATGAGAGCTGCCACCTGTGACCAGAGAGTGGAGCAGGCTCTGCCCTGCACCTGGTGTAGCTACTTACACCCGGGCAAACCAGAACAGCTGTGTTTTACTCTCCCTGTCAGCCCTAGGTACCAGGCTGGGGAGGTGCAGGCTCTGCACCTGTGTTAACAAGATGGAAACTCGCCTGAATTGTTTCAACTCCCACCCCTGTTCCCCATCTAAAAATGGGAAATTCTGCACCCAGTCCAGACTCTTACTCCTCCCTCTTCCATGCAGTAGGAGAAACAACATGTGCCACAGGATGGAGAGTAGGGCCCAGGCCCTGTGTGCTAAAGGGGTGAACAAGGCCAAAGAATGGCTGAGAGCAGCAGAGGGCCACAGCCCTCAGTCCCCGTTACCTGGCACCTCCACCCCATAGACGACGACGTCTGTCATGTTGAGGATGTGACTCAGGGTCCCCTCCACCTCCATGGTGGAGACGTTCTCACCCTTCCAACGGAAGGTGTCCCCAGTCCGATCCCGGAAGTACATGTAGCCATACTCATCCATCATCAGCACATCTCCTGGGGGAGCCAGAGAAATCAGAGAAGCCTACAGGTTAACAGGCTCAGAGTCACAGTAACTGTGCTCTTCCAGGGTGCCCTTTGCCCAGGGCTCTCTATACACTTCACACCCATCAGCCTCACACTCCCCCATCCTGAGACAGGCCGTGACCGTTCACGCCATTCAACTTGGACCACAGAGAGGGAAAGCAACCCACCAGCCAGGAATCTGGGCTGAGCTGGGCACGTGGAGCAGTAAAAAGAAGGCACAATCTAGTCATTAAAGCAACAGCCTAGGCCTAACAACATAGCAAGACCTACCCCTGGATTCATCGGCTATCCTTGGATAAGTTACTTCCTCTCAGGGTTTCACAAGGGTAACAATCCTGTCCCAGTTCCTGGGTCAGGGAAAGGAGCTGGGATTCATCATTCTCACCTGCCAAGCAGCTACAGCTGCCAGCTGGAGGCTCTGAAAGGACGCAGGGTGACTGAGCTAGATCACCAAGTATGGCTGGGGGCAACACGGGGACCCCAGAGACCCAGTGAATCTGTCAGCTGCATGCCCTCCTTTGGGTGCCCTGCAGTCAGAGAAGGGCCCTCACCGGTTAGATATGCTGAGTCCCCCTTGGTGAACACATCATGGGCGATCTTCTTGTTGGTGGCTGACTGGTTCAGGTAGCCGTCAAAGTGCAGTAGAGGGTCACTCTGAATAATGCGTCCTACCAGCTGTCCTGGCTCCCCTGGGGGCAGAAAGGGTGGGGGACACGCTCAGTCCCTGCCATTCAGCTGGCTTAGAGACAAGGATATGCAGAGATAGCCACCTTTACATGATGCACACAGGCCCTGTCTCAGTGCTGACTGGAGTGTGGGAGGAGGAGATGATGTAGGGAAAATGCTAGGGCTCTTCGGAGTGATTGGCTCTTAATGCCAATGAGTCAGACTGGACAACCGCATCCTTTTTATCCTGAAGATGGGCTGAGGAAGCGTCCCACCTACGTGGCTTGACCTGACCTGAAGGTCCCACTGACTGAGCTCCTCCCTGGTCTGTCTCCACGGTCTGTTTGGTCCCTAGGCTCTCCATTGAAACTGCTACTGGGATGGCCAGTGAGTGCAGCAGCATGGGAACTGGGCTGAGAACCATCACACTCACATCAGACATGGCACCCAACAGCCAGGAGTTGGTAACAATGTTCTCTCACTACTGCACTGGAGACATGGAGAGGAAGAGATCCATGCCTCCTTTACCAAAACCAGGGAAGAGTTTCCAGTGACAAAAGAGGACACTTCTGATGCCTGTCAAAGTGTAGACTCCCGTGTGGCTAATCACACCCAGGTCTCTGGTTCAGGGCTCCTGGAGTGCCGGATGGAGGAGACAACAGAAGCTGGCCCCCAAACGGCCCCATCCTCCTTCACCTGGTTTACAGCGGATGCAGAGTCCATCTGGCCCACGAATCAACTCCATGGTCTCCTCATCCACCCTCACCAAGGTGATGGGGTAAATCCCAGGCAAGATCCTGCTGTTGAAGCCACAGGAGCCAACCTGGAATAGAGAAAACTCAGAAACATAAGCCAACGGCAGCTGGAAATCCCTCTGCCCTCAAACTCATTCCCCCTCCCCACCTCGTAGTCCTGCCTTCCAGCCCAAGAAACTACTTGGGACATGCTGGAGCCATCCCACCCCAGAAACCAGACAGAATCCACTGCCTTTGCCTGGGAGCCTCAGGGCACCCTGCCAACATCAAAAGAGGGGCCCTCTCACTTCCCCCACAGAGAGGCCACTGCAGAGGCTTACTCAACTCAGTCTCCCCCCAGGATTACAAGGGGCATCTCCTGATATCTGCTCCCACCCACAGGTCCTCAACATGGCCTGTCCTGGCAGCTCTCAGGGCACCATCCCACCAGAAGGCTGCTAGTCCGCCCAAGACATCCGTCACCCTCGGCAGCCTGGGGAGGGAGGACTGGGTTGCAGAGGTGTAGGTGATGCTGCAGCAACATGCAGAAGGGCAGAAACGGGGCCGTACATTGTTGTCGAAGTTGCCCAGGCTGCAGTTGCATTCCGTGGCGCCGTAGAACTCAGCAATTTGAGGGATCCCGAAGCGGGAGACGAATTCCTTCCAGATGGACATCCGCAGCCCATTCCCAAGCGCCATGCGGACATGGTGCCGCCGCTCCAGCTCCTGGTACGGTTGGTTCAGGAGGTAGCGACAGATCTCTCCGATGTACTGGATGATCTGCACAAGGAAAGAGGATGGCACACTGCATGGCCTTCCACAGCACCCTCTACTCAGGAAGCTCAGAGCACTTGAGCAGCATCAATCCCACAGGCCTCCAAGAGACAGGTAGATGTTGGCAGCCCCATTGTACAGATTGAGGCAGCCAGGGGAAGAGATTTCCCTAAGGTCACCCAATGAGTCAGGAGCAGAGACAAGAATGGAACCCATGTGTCCTATTTGCCAATTTTGTGCCTCCCACCAGCTGGCTGCCTCCTCCTACATTGGAACAACCAGTCTAGCATTCCCCATTTTGCCTGCAGGAGGCAACACCCTGACTGCCTTTCAAAGCAGCGTGAGAGAACAAAGAGCAAAAACAAGGAAAGGACATGGAACTCCATGGATTGTAAATTTCTTGAGGCATGGATCACTTTGGTTCTGTGTTTGTACAGCACCCAACAAAGCAGGTGCCTGGTCCTTAACTGGGGCTCGTAGTCACTAGGATCATACCAAATAATAGACACAGAAAGCAGTCATTCTTCCTCAGAGGAGCCCTGGACCGACTGCAGTAACACGCATCTCTGCAGGAAACGCCCAGCCCAATGCCCACATATAAAGACTTCCAAGGCCCCCTGCCAACAGCCAGGATTCTTAGCAAGCTGCTGATCTGCAGGTTTCCTTGGTCAGCTTTTCCCCCTCTCCTGTTTGTCACGAGGTCCCTGCATGCCCAGTGCCTCACCGTGCAGTTGTACTTCAAACAGTCAGCCCAGAAATGAGAGGCTGAGAACTTCTTGCGGATCACCACCGTCATACCGTGCAGGAGGCACTGTCCCATCCCAACAATGTTGCCTGGAAGAGAGGGGAGCATAAGGAAAACCCTTAAGTCCATCCCCTTCAGGCTGGGTGGTTTGTGACTGAAACCAAATGAAACAGGCCAGCTGGGGACATGAAGCACGGAGTGTGAATATGGTAGGGACCAGAAAGTGTTTCCATCCCAGGGCTGTCTGACAGCCTGCGTGAGGGCAGTTGGAGGGACTCAGGTAGGTTCTTAGCGGCCAGGTGTCTATATTCCCAAAGTCACCATCACCAGTGGTGCTGAGGGGCCCACTCGATACCACCACAGAGAAAGGTGAGCATCATTACCCTATTTCATATATGGGGAAACTGAGACACAGAGCTAGGCAATGACTTGCTCAAAGACACACAGCATGAGAGCCAGTGATGAGTGAGAAACAGGCCCCAGGGGCCTATCCTACCTGTTCTCTGATCTAACCACTAGCTCTTTTGTGCTCAGTTCCCAGTGGGACTTGCACAGAGCACCATCGCTTGTACCGAGCCAGAGGGCACGGACTAGGCCCTCCTTGGCACACAGCAGCTGCCGTTACGTTAGGACTGCCACCGCAGCAGCCCTTGAACAGTGAGACTGTTGACGTCACAGGTGAGGAGATGGGCTACAGACACTTGGGCAAGGTTTGGCACACACAGGAGCTCAGGTACCTGCTGCGTGGTAGAGAGGGAGGCAGTCGTACACAACGTCATCTGGCCTCATGCGGAATCCATAGTACACCAGGGATGCCATGCGATAGTACCTGGGGTGGGAGAAGTGGGTGCCTCAGTGGCCATGCCAGAGCAACAGTCCAGCAGTGCCCTCCACAGCTTGAGAGGTCCAGACCCCACCCCAATCCCAGCTGTGGCCTGGCCCTGCACAGCCCCGCATTTACCTGCAATTGACCACAATGGCTGCTTTGGGCATTCCCGTCGTGCCGGAGGTGTAGATGTAGAAGAGTTTATCTGGAGGAGAAAGGCCAGAAAGTGGATTCAGAGCCACATCCGTGCCTCAACTCCCAGCTGTCTCTCACTTTGTTTCCTGAGGCACCTGAAAGGCCACTGTGCTGGAACAAGCCAGGCTACAGAACACCCATTCACTCCCAGCCTGTTGGCTACAAACCCAACCATCTCAGGCTGCCATCAAGTCGGCTTGCCCAAGCGACCTTGTTATTTATACAGCACCAACACTGCACTGGGGTCTTAACTAGGCAGATACTTAGATAGGAGACTTCCCAAGAGGGAAGTACTGATCCTGGCTTGCACAACAGAACACTAGTTTTAAGCAACAGCTTCCCAGAGCTCAGTGCAGAAAAGTTACACGTCAGCTAACTGAGGACTTACACTCACACTGGCTCCCTGCTGCTTACGTGGACAGCGCACATGACTGGATTTGTTTCATTGCAAATCAATCTACATCAGAGGAGCCGTTCACCCCCCAGGATTATCCACTGCCGTTGCCAGCTGACACATGGGAACAGCACAAAGACAACTCCTTTGTTTGTCAGAGGCACAATAACCCACCCTCCCTCCCCACACCTCATCACACAGGACATACCTAGGAAGCCCTTCTTCGGGGGGCTAGGCAGGTGCCGAGAGGCTGTCTCCAGAAGAGGATCCAGGTGTTCTGTGCCTGGGGAGGCGGATTGTGGATCCCACTCTCCAGAGCAGAAGAGACGAATAGATTTCCCCATGGATGGCTGTACCGCCCGCATGGCTGGAAAGAAAAGAAAACACGAATGGAAGTTCAGAGTCAGGACATCGACAAGACACCCAGATCCAGGCGCATGGAGAGAGGGGTGACAAGGTTTACAAAGCGAACTGCCTCCCACTCATCCCAGCTGAGCTAACACTATATCAGGCCCAAGCTCATGCTGGCCTTTTTCTCAGCTTGGGAGGGGCAACTAACTCAAGAACTTGCTTCCCCAAGGCTGCATCAGTCTAGGGTCCAGAGCAATGACACTCAGGCTGTGTCTATAGAGCGTGCTCAGGCAGTCACCACAACATGGAGGCATTCATCAGTCTCCAAGGCCCTTTCGGGCCACAGCCCAGGATCATCTTAGGCCCCATTAATAAAAGAAAACCTTAACTCCCATTCGCTTCTCCACCCCCAGCCAGGTGCCTGTCAGGTGTGAATTCAACACCCCCGATGTTTGCTGACAACATCGGACTGGGATCTAGTGGACACAGACCATGAGCTCTGGTGGGGGGGGGGGGGTGGCCACATTCAGACACAGGGTTTGCTGTAATGTGCCATGGCCTTCAGCACCCTGACCACAGAACTGTTCCTGCCTCTCCCTGACAAGATCCATGGAGATGGAGCCAAATTGCATGGTGACCTGAAGAGCTGGGGACATGGGTTGACAGCCACCTGGGGAGCACCACTCCTAACCAATGTAAAGTCCTGCTTGGGAGAAGAGATGGGCAGCGCTGACATGGGCCAAGCAACACAGCTGGCCCATGATGGGAGCTTGCTTTTGTCTGGTCTCCTCATCGGACTCACTTGTGCGACAAAGCGCCCGAGCTGTAGTGATGAAGCCATGCAAGTGATAGGGAAACATTCACAAGAGGAGCTCAGGGGAAGCAGCAGCCTTCGGTTTATCCACAGTCCAGGTGCCACGGCAAAGCTTGCTTCCCCCACGCAGCCTTGCCAGTCTGCCTCATTCCTACTGTGGCAGGACCAACTGTCACAATAAGGAAGGTCATTGCTATTGCCTATTTGATGTTGCTTCTCTCCACTAAAGAGCAACCAACACAGCCAAACTGGGGTGATGGTTCAGGTGACACTTGTCCATTGGGAACAGGGCTGAGAACCAGAAAACTTTTCACAAAGTGACCAAACAGCCAGGAGATGGTAACAGCTCTCAGAGCCTGCTTTTTGCTGGTATAATTTCCCAGCAGAGGTGAATGGGTTCCTCAGACACTCCTGACCAGGGCTGGATTTGAGCCAGCAGCCTTCAATGACAGGCTTAATAGCCAGAGACCAATCTGAACCGACTGCTGGCTTTTCGGAGATTTGTCCCTGAGTTTTAGAAGTCTCCAAGGCTGGAGCTTCCTTTTAGAGGCTGTGCCACAGCCTAACAGTTGTCCGTCAGGTCCGGATGTTCCACCTACGCTTCCCTAACTGCCCTAGTTATTACATGCTGGTTCATCCTAGACAAAAACCCTCCCTCCTTGGCATTTACACAACTCAGATGACCCCATGCAGTCATCACAAAGGCACTAGTGTGTGGGATTTTCCATGACCACAGTGGGTTGGGAGGGTGCTTGGAAGATACCGGTTTTCATGGAGGCAAACCACCCCACTGCATGCTCCGCTGGCTGGCCTCTTGACAGCCACACTCCACTAAGCCAGAATTCACTCTTACCTAGAGGGCCTCACAAACCCCACCTCTCATGCCTGCATCTCTTGGGCTAGTTCTGTCTCACTCTCCAGCAACAAAGACAGAGAGGCTTGTTTCAGCAGCCATTTTGGAACGACTCCCCTCACGGATCCACACTAGGAGACACCCCCAAATGGCTACTTTTACTACAAAGCCCAACTAGCCATCAAAGATGGAGAGAGGGGAAGGAGCAGTACGCAGGGAGGTCATACTACTCCACTACCCCCCCAAGCACACATCTAGGGACAGGACCTGCTTGCCCCACTCACCTTCCATCATCTCGGCCCCAAACACCACGGCCTTGGAGTTGGAGATGTTGATGCAATGCAGCAGGGCCTCCATGCGCAGGTGTGAGTTAATGAGTGCTGCTTCCACCCCAATCTTGGCCATCCCCAACCAGAGGCCCACGTATTGGTTGCGGGACTCCATGAACAAGGCCACGACATCGCCAGACCGGAAGCCCTGATCATACAGGTAGTTGGCCACCTGGCTGGAGTATTCATCCAGCTGTCGGAAGGTCCAGCTCTCGCCTGTTCCCTGGTAGATCAGCGCTGTCTTCTCTGGATACTTGCGGACTGTCTCCTGGAAGATCCTGGGAATGGTGTTCTTCCTCCTGATGTGTCGCCACACCTGCCACTTCACCCTCAGCAGGACTAGTCCCGAGCTGCCAACCAAACCAGACAGAATTGTCACCAGTGATCCACAGTAACCAAGCCAAGCCTACGCTATGGGGCTCTCTCCCATTGCTTAGCAGATCTGCAGGACGTGGAGGGAGCAACGATACAACATTCCCACAGTCTCGGGGTGGGTAGGAGGGAGTTTTCTCTGAAAACAATATATAATGAGAAACTGATCACACCCGGCAAGCAGTGAAGGGGTTACTACACAGCCCCTGTCCCGCAAACTGAGTTACAAATGGCCTCCAACCTCCATCCCCAAATGAGTTCAAAGAGCAGCCCTGCCACCACAGGATTACAGATATTTTTCAAGAGGCTAAGGGACACCTGCCCTAGGAGCAACGCCCTCGTCCCGAAGTCGAGTACATGTTTTGTGTCCTCCTGGCCCCAGCTCAGAAAGCCAGGTACAGGGTGCAGAAACCTGGTTGCCAAGTCAGCATTTTTAAGGACCAAGCAAAGTACAAGGTCAAAAAGTCGCCAGATTCGAGATTGCAGCTGCATTCTTATCTCTGGGAGCCTTCGCCGGAGGTTCCAGAGAGAAATCATGCATCCAGAGCGACTCTCTCCCTAGTTTGGCGAGGCTGTGTTCCTTGCTGAGCCACCTGAGTAACCTCAACACAGGTCTGAGCTCTAGGCAAGATGCTGTTATTCAGAGCTGCGCAGGAGACAGAGGCCAGCCCTTCACTCTCCTCCAAATTGCTCCAGCCACATCTGGCTGCTTCCCCCTCACCTTTGCTCCCTTCCAGCTCCATCTGGCGTGCTGGGCATTATCCTAATGCAAGCCAAGGCAGAGAGAGGGAGGCTTCCAGCTAGGACACTTACGTGCTGTCCCTCCTTATTGTCTTGAAGAAAATGCGCAAGAATTTCCATCCTCCAGAGCCCAAGTAAAATATGAAGAGGGCAGGAACCACCTGGACCCATGCGAGTTTCAGGACCAGCCTGAAGAGCACGAAAAGCATGGTGAGGACAGCCAGCCGCAACATCTTGGCCTATGGGAGAAAGAGAATGGAGATTAGTCACTGGTTTTTCCTCTGATGCTTCCTGGGGGGGGCTACAATGCAGACAGCAACTTGGATTAGGAGCGACAAAGGAACAGCAATTTACCAGCCCTGCTAGGCGCCAAGGTGGGGCCAGGAAGTGCACCATGGGTAAAATCCTGCTCCACTTACTCAGCCCCTACGCGGCATCCAGTGGGGCTTCCCCGCAAACCAGCCAACAGCAGCACATGCTATCAACAGACATTGTCTGAAATCACAATTGCCAGTGTGTCTTGTGCCCTCTGGCTGGGTCTGCACTTAGCCGTGTACTCTCAGATTCCCACCACCGTCACCATGCAGGCTGGTGTAGACGAGGCCCCATCGACTGGTTTGAGAAGCTCCAGTGCTGTCTAATCCTGCTCCAGGAAGACTGATCATGAGCAGGTGTCCCATGGGACAAAGACCATAATCTCAGCCACACAACAACAAGCATGAACTACAACCATAATGAAATTCACAGGAAAAGAAGGAAAGGCAGGGTGGAACTGGGAGAGGGTAAAAGGCCAGGAGCCTCAAATTTCCTAGCTGAGAAACCAGGAAGATTTCTGTTCCACAGCACTGCACGTTAAACTCAGTGGGCCACACCCCGTTGGTGTAAACCAGCATAGCTCCATTCACATTACAGAAACTTCTTCCAGTGAGCTGGTGGAACTATGCTGGAGATACAACGTTCACATTTGGGAGCTGAACATGGGGACATAAGCTGCCAAATATTGAGATACTGGAGATGTGTCCTCCACACCCTAAAGCACAAGACTGGGAAACAGAGGCCTAATCCTGGACTCATATAGTGGCCTTAGACAAGTTGCATCACATTTCTGCCTCAATTCACCATCCATAAAGTGGGAACAATACACATGGACCCACTGTGCAGATCTCAGATGGTGGCTGGAAAGCATGGCAGCACTGACAGAATTATATTTCTAATCTATAGACCCAGGAAGGCTCAGCATTTATACCATGGCTCCTGCTCTCACTTTAACACAGTTCTGCCAAGATCAAAGCTAGCTGGACTCTCCAGACGTTCCCTGGCACTTGGAGGCTCGCTCCTCCTCCACCACAGGCCCCGGCTCTCAGTGCTAGACCACATGACCCACTAAATATTTCAGTTTTGCATGGAAATTCTGGGCTCCCAAGACTGAGGAAAAGACGAACAGGTCAGGACACAAGAGTCCCAGATCTGTGCCATTGGGGACAGCAGAGCAGGGACTGGGGCTGGGGGGCTCAGATCTCAGCCTCAAGCATGTGTAAATTCACACCCTGGACACTCCTCCATACACAGACCCACAAGTCAGTTGTGACTCTCGGCTGGCACCTCTGCCTTTGTGATCTGCAGCGGCCGCCAGGCCAGGGGGAGGCTGCTCCAGAGGACTGAAATTCCCGCTGGCAGTGGCACAGAAGGGTAACAACCTATTGAGGATCCCTCCAGCAGCAGTTGCATTGAGTGGGTAAGGCAAGCACAGGCTAATCTCTCATGCTGGTGGAAATGCAAGGCTGCACTGATAATCCTTCCTGACCCGGGCACTGGGTGAAAGGGAAGGAAATTATCACCCTGTTTCCTATTCACTCTTGCAAACAAATTTAACGGCCCTGGACTGGAAAACTCCTTGGTTCCACAATAATCATGGTAGCAGGGGATCCCCTCAGTTCTCTGGCACCTGGGGCTGGAGAAGTGCTCTGTGCGGTCATCCCCTGGGGTTCACTCTCCCCAGGCACACAAGGGAGCTTGGCTGCTCTGGACTCCCTGAAGGACCCCATCCCTTTGGCACAGTCCCCATCCTGAGGTTAGTTACAGCAGTGATGAGGCCGCAGTGAATCCTCCATTAGCCACCCACCTGCAATAAGCAGGGGAATCTAACCCTGGGGACTGCACCTTGATGCACACCCAGGTGTCAATGAAGATAAGGCACAGGGACCCTGTTTGATGACTGGATCCCCTAGGTGCTATTACAATACATACATGATCACAGCCTTGGATTTCCTAGGAATGTTGTGCATGATCCTTCCCCCGTCTCAAGGATGCCAGGCTCTCCCTGCTTCCAGCCAAGCCTGCTCCGTACTAACGTCCTTCAAGCTCTCTTCTTCCCCTCCTCCTCCTGAAAGCTGCCCAGAACGTATCCGTTCCCGGAGGCACCAGACAGTAATGACCATTCCCAGGGTACGTCTCCAGCATATCCCTTATCCCAGCCTCTCCTGCCTTTCACCTGGCACAACCTGCTGTTTGTTTGGCTTCAGTTACTAATTGTACACTGTGCTGTGACTCAGTGGTTCTGCTGGGGGCTGGGCTGGGAAGCAGAGCTCATGAATTCTGTTCCTGCCCCTTCCACTGAACCTCCTTGTGCTTTGGGGATAATGGGAAGCATTACAGATAACTCCCTGCCTTATTTTCTTAGGTACTTGTATTACAGAAGTTCTGAGAGGCTTCAGTTAGGGTCAGGGCCCTATCATGCTTGGTGCTGTATGAACCCATTTCGGGTGGGGTGTACTTATCTATGAGGGGAGGAAACATTGCTCATGATTGTTCACAGAAGCCCATCTAAGCCACCATGCCTGCAAGCTGCTCCATGCATGCAAACCCTTGCACCTAATGGGACCCCTACAAACATCAAGGACCTTGGCCCTGTAGATGTCGCTGCAAGAGGAAGGTCTTCCCCTGAGCCATAGTTAGCACTTTTCTATGGGTATCAAAATTACAAACCTCATTCCAACACTAGCATTTAATTTAGACTATGGCCACCCTGTTCTCCTGTCCTCTCAGGCTAGCACCCTGGGGTCAGAGCTGGCTGTGTGCTGAGCATAGGCTGGGCTGGACACACACTTAACCAAGTCACTCCATATTCCATCAGACACTGGGACGCCAGGATTGCACCACTCAGCCAGGAGCAAAAAACACCTCAGCCCCACCCCCTGGAGACCCTCAGGGCATCCCAACTATCTCATAAAGCATCAAAGGGGAGGAGCTGTTCCCAGGAAGACAGGCTGAGACTTCCTTCTTCCTGCTAGAAAACAGGAGCCCAGGAGGCTTTGCTCAAACCAGAGCTTTATTGCCCGCTTGATTTTTTACATTAGGAATTCAGGTCTTGTCTGGCTGCACCGGCATGAGCAAAATTAGGGCTCGTAGTGCTGCTCTGGGGCACTGTTCCCTCTAAGCTGTACATGTGCACACAGGATGTGAAACCCACACACAACAAAATAAAGCATGCACAAAAAAATTCAACATTGCTAATATTAGCACACACAAAAATTTTTTACACACATGAAGAAATTTTTTGCACACATGGCCTACAAAAAATTAGAAAGAATATTGCTCCAGGGCATGGGAGGGGGACATTTCTGGAAGCCATTTACAGGCCTAGGAGACTGGGTGCAGCAAGGAGCTATTAGCCCAGGAGGCAAGTGGAACTGCCCTCCCATCCATTGGGTGAGAGCTACCTGGTAATATCCTCCAAGTGGTGGTCCTGATATTTTTTCCCCAAGGAAACCAATGGGATTATGGTGCACCAAAGAGGAGGGACCACCCATAGTTGAAGACGATTACCACTTTGGAAGATGCTTTCAACCCTCTCTTTTGGGTGAGGCACCCAGGCAACTACTGATGCCCCAAAAGTGAGCTGGGGTCCAGGGGAGGAGAAGACACAGTCAGGTCATCCATGGGGTGCATGGATTCAACATGTGACCTCCTTCGGAGGAGGGAAGTGATGCAAACTATTCCTCCCTCCCCAGCTGTCTGCCTCTGAATCAAGGAAGCCTGAACTGTCTGGAGTGACTCCAGCTCCCACATCTTTTGTGGGCCACGCTTTCAAGCTCAGGAACAATGCACCCACATCAAAGGAGATCTGAGCAGGATATTGCATCCTGCACTCAGCCAGAAAGGGCACAATTGAGGTAGCTATGATGGTGTGGCCGGGTTTCTAAGAGATCCTATCTACAACTTGATACCTCATGTGGTCGTGCCAATCTTTCCTTGCTTCCAAACCCTTCTGTTATGTGGTAGTTCAGCCTCAGTAACAGATTACCACTTCAGGTGTTTTGAATTTCCACCCTGCTTGATCATATCCCTTCACCAGTCCCCAGCAGAGTATTATTTACAGACAGTAACCAGCTTCCCTCACTTGCTTCTGAAGAAGAGTACAATATGAGCCCGCTCACCTGCCTTCAGCTTCCCTATTCTCTTCCCCGGCACATCCTTCCTGTCTGCTTACAAAGCCCCAGCTGCTGGGGCTCCTTCCACCCAGTTGGATCTTCAGACAGTTAATTGGCACCTTCTGCCAATTGCCTGTCTTCCGGTCAGGTCACTCCCAAGTAATGTGCACTGGTGGGGATGCGAGTGACAGAGTGCTGAGTCAACACCCGACTCCACAGATCCTGTTACACCTTTCTTCTCTGCCCCTTCCCCACCAGCATCAGCAATGCCAAAACTCTTTCCATTGCCCCAGCTCACAGCCTCAGTGCTGGCTGCTTCTGGTTCCTATTTCCCTTGGAAACGAAATCTTGAAGTCTCCTTCTTTGCAATTGTTTCAAAAATCCATCCCTTCCTCTCTGCCCAGTGGACAGCCCATTCTGCAGGAGTTTCAGTTGCAAGCACTTCCTATGCCTTGTTTTACCCCCACCACCCTAGCTAAAATACACCTGCTGAGGGTACTGCTCCGACTGCATCTTCCCCATTCTTTAACCTCTCCACTGACTTCTGTTCTTCTACTCCATTAAATTCAGGCTTCTCTTCACTTCCATAGCTTTGTATCATTCCACTCAGTGTCCACATCTCTCACTCCATCTCCTCCAGCATTCCCTCCTGCTATAAACCTCTCCTGTAATGTACACTGGAAAACATAATTCCAAGAGTCATTGTGGATAGTTCTCTGAAAACATCCAGTCAACGTGCAGCAGCAGTTGAAAAAGCTAAAAGAACGCTGGGGACAGAAAGTATCATGTTGCCTCTTTATAAATTCATGGAATGCCAACATCTTGAACGCCGTGTGCAGATCTGGTCACCTTATCTCAAAGAAGATCTACTGAAATTGGAAAAGGTACAGAAAAGAGGAAAAAAATTATTAAGGGTATAGAAAAGGTTCTGTCCGAGGAGAGATTAATAAGGCTGGGACTTTTTAGCTTGGAAAAGAAATGATTAAGGGGGATATAATTAAGGTCTATATATTACGGCTGACATGGAGAAAGCAAACGAAGAAGTGATATTTATGTCTCATAACACAAGAACTAGGGGTCACCAAATGAAATTAATAGACAGCAGGTTTAAAATGAATAGACGTATTTCTTCACACAATGCACAGCCAACCTCTGGAACTCCTTGCCAGAGGATGTTGTGAAGGCCAAGACTATAACGGTGTTCAAAAAGAACCTAAGTAATTTCATGGAGGATAGGTCTACCAATGGCTGTTAGCCAGGATGGGCAGGAATTGCTGCTTGCCAGAAACCAGCCAGGATGGATCAAGTGATGATTATGTGTTTGTTTCATTCCTTGAAGCACCTGGCAATGGCCACTGTCAACAGACAGGATAGTGGGCTAGATGGACCATTGGCACGATCAGTATGATGATTGTGCTTATGTTCTTAACTCCTCTTCTCTTCCGCACCTACAGCAAATATAATGGATCCTATTAAACTCTCCCAGACAGCCTAGCAAATAAAAACAGTAAAAATATACACGTGCAAAGAGCCTTGCAATAGAGGACCTCAAAGTACAGGTCTAATAGACCCCTTGCAATCGCCTTACTCCCTTTGAGACAGATACCACCCAAAGCCAAGCAAGCTGAGTAAGGCCCAGGTTACAGAACAAAACCCTGCCTGCAAACTTCAAAAAGGTGAAGAATGTTTGGGCCTGATGTCAACAGGACAACCCTGCAGACTGCAGCCAATGCTGGCATGGCTGTGGATTTGGACCTCTCTCCCCTGAATCTAAATAAAGGGACAGTTTGTAGATACCTGTTCCCAGCTCTCAACTGAGCCCCATTCTAAACTTTGCTGTTTCTACTCCTTTATCAGGGACTGAGATACTGGTATTAGTTAAATCTCTAACATTAGACAGCAAAGGGCAAGGGTCACTAGCAGAGCAATAAAAAGATGATGGAGCTTAACGGGGCCTGCCTTGCAAAGGAACTATGATAAAGATGCAGAAGGTCAAAAATTCACTCTTCTCTGATAACGCTGAGCAACTTAAATGAGAAAGTGTGGAAATCGGAGGCAGTGTATAAGGAAGCACTTCAGGACCTACCAGAGAAGGACAGGATAGGACCCTTGAGCATCAGAGAGGCACAATAACTAACAAAACATTTTTTTTTTAAGCAACTAATTGTAGGTGATTCCAGGCAAAAGCTTGCCTTTCTATGTGGATTGCAAAGAGCCTGGTGCACTTGGGTGCTCTGTGAACAACAGCAATACACACCCAGGCCCCATTTCATGCAGCCACAAAAGCATCTCTTGCACTGAGGCGACATGGAGGTTGAACTAAAATTCCCAAACACAATCCAGGCTTTTGTCCCCCTTTTGATCACCGCCCTGTTCAGAGACATCACCCTGCACCTCCCCTCGGTTTCTCTCAGAAAGGGATGGTCCATCCATCCCTGCCCAACTGAGACTCAGAAATCAGTGTTTTGCATCTTGCTCCGCTGCCACATGAGGAACTCTCACCCTACCCTCTGACTCAGGTCTAAGTGATCCATTGCAGCAGAGTCATCCCAGGCAGATCTAACCAAGGACAAGTTTGCAGATGGCAAGCTGCAGCCTGTGTTAACTACTGACACCGCTGGCCAACAGCAAAGGGGGAGACAGTCACGTAGGGGATCACAGGACAGGTTATGGGGGTTGTAGGCGCTGGGCGAGGAGAATTAGGAGGTGGCCAGCAAGCAGGGTAACGGCCTGGCCCCCAGAAACGGTTGTGGGTGAGAGAGCTCCGAGCCTGCCCAGCAGAGACGTCCCTAGAGGGATGCCTAAGGGTGCGGGGCCCAGGGCGAATCGCCCTCTGCGGAGCCCCCTCCACTCCCCTGGCATGGGGAGGGCGCGTCAGGGTGGCCGCGCGGGGCCCCCAAAAGCGCAGGACCTAGGGCGGCTGCCCCTTCTGCCACCCCCTAAGGACAGCCCTGCTGTCCAGGGTAGTCAGGCTCAGCCTCCTGACCCTGGGGCGACCCAGTAGCCTGGGAAAGCTGCGACTCACAGATGTAGACAACAGGGGGAGACAACACCGCCCAACAAAACCAAGCCTCACTCACTAGCTTTGAGTCTGAATTAACCTATAAACCATGCTGAGCTGCGGTCCTTAATCCAGATTTGAAGTGGGATGCATGAGCCTTTGCACCCACAGGCCACGGGAAGGCGCCTAAATCCCCTAAGCCCGCTTTGCTTGGCCAACAATGGGCCGGCCAGGCCGGGGACGGGCCAGGGAAGGAAGGAGGCAGCCCCAGCTCTGCCCGAGCCCCGCTTACCCCTTGATCCCCGGGCTCCGGCTGCAGACAGCGCCAGCGACTGTCAGCTTTGCATGTCCCGTGCAGCGCCGAGCACCGCGCGCAGAGGAGCAGCGAGCGCGCGCCGCCGGCTTCTTCCCCCAGCTGCTGGCACCTGCGCCGGCCCCGCCCAGGGGCGGGGGGCGCGCGCCGCGCAGCATGCTGGGAGTTGTAGTTCTTCGGGCGCCGGCGCACGTGGTCCGTCCCAGCAGAGCCAAGCGGGCGCTCCGCCGGCTTTGTTCTCCCCGCAGCCGGCTCCTGTCGTGGGGGACTTTCCCTCCGCCCATGGCTCTGGGCGGCCGGGAGATCCTCCCTCCACCCGGCCCTGCTGCATTTCCACAAGGGGCGGCCCGGGAAGTTTTGCAAACTCCGCCCGGCTGGGCAGCTGAGTCTGGGGAGGGGGCGCGAGCAAAGCGGGGTGCAGCCGCCCCCCTGGAGGGGAAAGCAAGCGAGCGCCTTGCAAAGGTCAAGAAGGGGAGGCGGAGGAGGAGTGTCTCATCCGACAGGCTCTGTGGCGCAATGGATAGCGCATTGGACTTCTAGATGGATGGCGGGTGGAGTCATTCAAAGGTTGTGGGTTCGAGTCCCACCAGAGTCGTATTTTGCACCCTGTAGGGATTTCTCCAAACCTGCCTTCTGGAGGCAAAGTCAGGGGTGCACCAGAGTGGCGTCGTTTTGGAAGGAGGTGGCTTCACTTCTTTGGAAGTTGGAGGTTACCATGAATTAATTGCTGAAGGGTGGCACGCCACATCCATGGGACCAGTGCTGAGGTTTGACCTCTCAGCGCCTTTTAAGGCAGGAAGATGAGATTTTAAAACGCCTGTGCTTTGCAGGGAAGTGTTTTTAGCTCCTTAGCTATGAAGTTATTTTAAAATTGCTTCTTTTTTAGGGTGCTATTCAAAACACCCAGGTGAGTATCGGGGACACTCATAAGAACGGCTGATGTTTTTTCCTTCAAAATCTGGTGGTTGTTAGAGATGTTAAGGGAAGATTGGTTGGGGGGGGTGAAGAGTACGGAGTTAAAAATGCGGGATCAGGGATTAGAATATTATTTTAGTGGCGAGGAGAGGGGTTGGGGGTTTGCATTTCATAACATCGTCTGTCTATGACATTTCCCTGTAACTAGAGAAGATGTAGAAATAAATCAAATCAAAACTTTAATCTACTCTGACTGAGCGCTCCCAGATTTTGGGCCTGGAATCTAGCAGCCTTTTTCTTTTGAGGAAAAAGCAAAGTGGACAGAGGCTAGACTCGCTGTCTGACCTCACATCCCTCTTTGGTGCAAAGAAATGGTCTGATGTTCTTGAATCATTAATTTGTCTCCTTCACCCCAGACTGCCTCTTTCTCTTTCTCTCAGTATCTGTAAAGAGAGGCACCATGCCCAGGCTCTAACCTGCTCTCATTTTGAGCAGGACCCAAAAGCCTGTTGGCAGTGGAGGAGGCACACACGGCTGCAGCGATGAAGACAAGAAGAACACAAGTGCCAGGATCAACCGAGTCTCCTTCATTGACAGCACTGGAGTGAAATCAGCAATCGATCTCCAGGGTTCCCTTAGCACACATTCATAAAGGTTTTTAGGCCACATCTCTGCCCCCAAACCCTTGGGAATGAGCAACGGCTTTTCCCTGCTATTGGGAGGCGTGAAGACTTGCTTGACCCAAGCAGAAAAGCATTCAGGATACAGAGGGGACAGCGATCATAGAGGATGGGGAAGGCAGGGAGCTGGCAAAGGTGCTGAGTTTGTTAAAGACGTGGGAGAGAAACACAGAGTCCCACTAGGACAGCATGAGAAGACGTGTCTGTCAGTGTTGGGCATGTGTGTCCCACTGAGGCCCTGAAGGGGTTAATGGAGACTCTGAGAAGTCCGTTATGTTACCTGGCTGCACCTGGAGGAAAAGTGAGGTTTAATCCAAGCCCATCTGGGCCATAGCAAGCTGATTAGTGGGAGGAGACAAAGGCTGCAGTATAAGTGGGAGTTTGTAGTTAGTAGCTAGGAGTAGAATAAGAGGAAAAAAAAAAATCTTATGCAGGAAAAAAAGCTGTAATCTACAGGGTGAATAAGACAGGCTGCCTAGGGGAGAGGTTTAGGGAACCAGAAGGAAAGAGAGGATCCTCCAATCCAGTCCTTGATGGCTGAAGGTCAATGTGCTGGATTCCCAGAGTAGGAGAACTGAGCTTCTAGCTAGGTCTGAGCCTGAAAAAGGGCAGGAGGATGTTTAAACCCCTGAAGGAAAGAAGTAGAGAGCAGGAGCCTAACACTAGGACCAGAGAAATTCCTGTGGGGTTGTTATACTGCTGTGCAGTGCGTTTCCTTTTATCCTGGGGGAGGTGGACAGATTTCTGAGTGGGCCAGAGCACTTGGAAAGGATGTGCTGCCCCCCAACAATGACAGAGTGAGCATCACTGAAGAGGTGACAGACAGCAGGACAGTGTCCATCCCATGCTAACTGTGGACAGGGGCACCTGTGGTGAGCAAATCCTTTCCCTGCCTCCCCTGGGAAGGGGGATTACTGAGCAGTGGAAAGATCTCCCCCCTGGTCTGTTTGGGGTGAGGAGCAGGGGGGCCTGTGCCGTCCGATTGGGGGGGGCCAAGCAGGGGGGCCTGTGCTGTCTGATTGGGGGGGCCAAGCAGGGGGGCCTGTGCCGTCCGATTGGGGGGTGGGGGGGCAAGCAGGGGGGCCTGTGCCGTCTGATTGGCTGGGGGACAGCAAAGGGGCCAACGTCATATGTAGCCTGGATGTTTGAATTGGGCCCTGTCACACAGCTGAAGCAGGGGAAATGGAGGATTTAATTTATCCTAACTGGTAAGATGAGATTGATTGATAATGCTGGCATACCCAGGAAGTATGTTTATTAATTAGTAAAGCCCTTTTAAAATAGTTATATATTTAAGGGTTATGTCTAAAAAACCAAGATGGTGGCCACAGTTCATTATAACTGAGAAAATCCAAGAAGTAGCCTTGAAATGATTTGACTAATAGGAAGCTGGCCAGTTTGGGCAAAATACAGTTAACTCCAAGACCTGAAGAGAGGGGTTCAGGCAGGTATAATCTCAGATCCTCAAATGAGTGAGGCTTGATTTGACAGATGAGCCTAGCAGTTGTGACTGGTCTGTAGCAGCAACTAGTAAGAGAAGTTTAAAGCTGATTGGTAAAATGCATATGCTTATAACCATGACTGAAAGAGGACCCAGTCAGATAAGGGCAAAATCTGCACAGAAGGCAAGGTGAATGGGTAGATGGTTGTGATGGATCAACCAGTCACTGCAAACAGCCATAGCAGAGAAGGAGCAGCTGTTGTGAAGAAGTAGTGGTGACCAAGCAGAGGGCCCCTAGATGATACAGAGAGAAGGAAGCTCGACTGAGGTAAGCCTGGTGTGGTTCTAACTTAAAAACTTAAATATATGAACTTGCATGCCTAGTTTAATAAAGCTGTGTGGGTACATGTGTGTCACATTGTGTTTACTGCGGAGATCAGCTTGCTGACAGCATCCCACCTTGGTTTGATAACCTCAAGTGTTAGACAGCACTTAAGGCTATTGTTTTTAGTGTATGGTTTGACACTACTGGTTACTCAACATGCATATGTGTCAAAGGAGTTTTTGTTTTTGTTTTTGTTTTTTACTTTGAGTGTTTTTTTGGAAGAGAATTTTGTTACTTATTTTTATTGTGCTCGTGATTTTGACACTATTTCCTATTTACTTTTGGTTTTGAATGTTACTGCATAAAGGTCAGATCCTTTGAATGGAAAGTTGCATCTCTGCCCATCCACCCAAGGATTAAGTCTATCCTGGAGAGTTTCCCAACTGTTAAAATGGAGACTGTGGTAAACCTTGGCAGTGTGGGGCCCTTCCTGTTACCTACTGATACCAGAAAAATTGACAATTTGTGTTAATACAAATAAGTCATTGTGGGGTATGATGCTGTCCAGGTCTAGGTGATTAAGCACCTTTCATATTTTCAGTAATCCATATGATATGCCATCTTCGGTTCCAATAGAAAGGTTGTACTCTATTAGGAATGACACTACTGTTTATAGGTAGGTGTCATATCTATATTAGAAGTTAAGAGTATGTCTTCTCTATTTGTGCTCCAAGTTATTTGATTCTAAGGCACACCCAGACTGGATGTCTGCAAAACCATTGTCCTCTTAATAGCGAGTTAGGGAAACTCGCAGCTACAGTGGGTCTAGAAAGAAACCTGCTCAGTGGGTCACCCAGACTGACTATTTGACTCAACTCCATTCTGAACTGCAAAAAATTCCACATGGAGGAGGAAGGCCAGGAGGGATAGAAGGCAATAGCTCTATCTACATTTTGTCTTCAGTCTCCAGCTTGCAACCAATACCCCTCTCTGGAACTGTTCTGTTGCACTGAACAGAGGACTGAGACCCATCCAGGTTCTGGGTGGCTACCAGAGAAATTGGACTAACATGCGAACACCAAAACTCTTCAGGGACTTGATTTCCATGAACACTAAACCATTTGTATGTACATGATTCACTTTGACCCTTTAACATCTTTTTTTTTTCTTTTCTTTTCTTGCATTAAACCTTTGGTTGTAGGTACTCAAATATTGGCTGGCAGCATGGTATTTTGGCCTTGAAAATGCCATCCCTCACAGAATCCCCTAATGGTGCCCTATGTTAGTCCCTTAGCAGCCCTAAGAAGGTTTCCCTCCTCATATGTTTGTTTTTTCCCTCTCTTCCCATAGTCATTCAACGTCTCCCTTACATACTGCTTCCTCTTAAACCCCTCGGTGACTTTCAGAAGACCCCACATGCTTCCCTGGCTACAGGGGACAGGCTGAGTCAGTACTGACTGAGTGTTGACTGGAAGAAGGAGATCAGAAGAAGAAAAGCTAAGGGAATCTTTGTTCTGGACAACCCAGCTAACCAAGTCCTGGCTCCGTGTCCTAACCCGGCATTAGACAACCAAGCTAACTGAGTCCTTGCTTTGTGTTTAATCCAGAGGTAATCCTTGTGTCAAAAGTGACGGAATGGAAGGTCCCCTGCAGATGAACAGCATGGACAGGAGCAGAAGATGGTAAGTTCTAAGTTCATAAGCAAAAATATCTCTGTGGTAGGAGTGAAACCCTCTGGCCTTTGAGTGCCCATTCAGCACCAGCCTCGCTAACACTTGCTAAATATTACAGATTAAGGATTTTCATAGTTGAAGTTTACCGTATTAAGGATAACAAAACATTCAATATTTTTATTGTTTAACTGTTTAAACTATTTACCTCAGGTTGAGAGTGGTTCTGTATGTATATACATGTGACAGCTGCCTTCTCTAACTGCTCTGTACTGTACATACTGTAATAACTTGAAGTGCCTGTGATTTGAGATGATTTCCTGTTCTTGAACCTAATAGTATTAATATTTGATTTAAGAAAATTATTTGAGTTTTCTGGTCTTAGTGTTAATTCTGGATTTGGAGGGCTGTCTGAACTTCTTCAGGTCCATAGACCATTGATTTTTATCTCAATAGTTTTTAAAGAGTGATGCTGCTACAGGTCAGTCAAAACTCTATCAATCAGTGAAGCTTAAAGGAGATTGTTCAAATGAGTATGGTAATAGCTAGGATTGAAATAGCAGCCAAGCAGAAAAGGTCAAAACTCTGTATATAAAATCTATATAAAGCAGGTAGCCTTTAGCCCACAGGAGAGGAAGGTCCATGGTGAGTGAACATCAGGAGAATGATCAGGGCATGAGAAGCTGAAATAACTTAAGAGGGGAAGAAGAGGGCTAAGTTGTTATGGGTCAATCAATCAATCACTGCAACCATCAGTAGCAGAGGAAGAAGAGCCCCTGCTGAGTAGCAGTGACAGAGCAGAAGGACCCTAGACGACACAGAGGGAAGAAAGCTCTACCAAGGTGAGTCTGACGATTCTAATTTAGCAACTCAAATACTTAAATGTGCATGTCTAGCTTACTAAAGATCTGTGTGGTATATAGCGTGTTCATGCATAGATAAGAACTTTTTGCTGTCAGCATTCCAGGTGAGTTTGAGGTGAGGAGGAAGGTAATCACTTAAGGCTGTTGCTCCTGTTGTATGGTTTGACGGTAATGGTTACTTCAGTGTGTGTATATGTCAATGGAATTTGTTACTTGCTTTGTATCTTTTTCGAAGAGGGTTTTATTACTTGGAAATATTTACTCTTCTCTTCTTTGAAAATTACTGTCTGGTTGTCAATTGAGAGGAAGGCTGTCTGTCCCCTACTTC
Source organism: Podocnemis expansa (assembly GCA_007922195.1). Taxonomy (NCBI): domain Eukaryota; kingdom Metazoa; phylum Chordata; order Testudines; family Podocnemididae; genus Podocnemis; species Podocnemis expansa. The sequence goes on from ML682047.1 coordinate 10,134,604, forward strand.
CCCCTCACCCTGGAAAGTTTAACGGTTAGTCTTTCTGGTGACTGTCCCAAGAGTTAAAAGGGAGATAGTGGTAAGCCCTGTTACCTACTAAAATCAGACTAATTATAATAATACAAATAAGTCATTGTGGGGTTCCTGAGCCCCAAACTTTGGGATAACTTATTGATTGATCAAATGACTGAGCTGTGATTGTGATATGGTCTTATAAGATATCACTTTTTAAAGCTGTGATTTTTTGAACAATGTTACCCTGCCTATACTTACATATTCTCTATGAAGCTGCTAATCTTCACTACATGTACATGAAGGGGCAGGCTTAACTGATCCTGAAGCCCAGCTGAGCCATAGCAGGCTTATTAATAGGAGAGGAAGTCTGCAGGAAGAGAAGGAGTTTGCTGTCCTACCTCCTGCCCTGGCCCCAATGGGCCGAGTCTGGCCGGGTGGGAAGGTGTGCCGTCCGTGGGGTTGGCTCTGGCCG
>ML682047.1:10135091-10316215 GCA_007922195.1 Podocnemis expansa
CGGGTGGGAAGGTGTGCCGTCCGTGGGGTTGGCTCTGGCCGGGTGGGGAAGGTGTGCCGTCTGCGGGGGCTTAAATCTGGTTGGCTGTTTGGTGGGGTGTGGGGGTTGTCATCATTGGTAGCCACTTCATGGGGTCTGGTTGTTACTTCTGAGAGAGAATGGTACACACCATCACTTGGGTCAGATGTGGGAGGTGCTGTGTTGGTGGCTGTGCCATGGGATCTGGATTGGGGGTCCATATTGGAGGAAAGAGGTGACTGCTGGTGGTGACACTCTGCAGTCTGATGTGGGGTTGTGGTGAGGGATGGTCTAGGTGTGACGGTGGATCCACTATGGGGAAGGTGTGGGCTCTGGACTGGGACTTGCTGAGGGGCAGAAGGGCCTATTGCTGTGCCTTGGGGTTTGATGTGGAGGTGGTTGTGACAGGACTTGGTTGCCACTTTCTGGGGTCTGGTCTTGGTTTTCAGGGATGGGTATGTGTGTTGGGTGTGGGTGCCTCTGCTAGCCATCTGTGGAGGAGTATTTGGGGGAGGTGTCTGACTCCTGGGTGGTGGGGGTTGCTCCTGGGGTGCCATTCCCAGGTTGCCACTTAAAGATTTAGGGTGTTACTTCTGGGTGGGTGGGCCTCATTCTACTGGGTGTCTGCCCTTCCCCCTATGGGTCCTTCTCTGATGGCGCATTTGGTATGTCAGTCCTCTGAGTAGAAGGCTGTGTCCATGCCCCTTCACCCCAGAGTTAATGATGTATCATGGAGAGTTTCCCAGTGGTTAAAATGGCAAGTGTAGTAAACCCCTGGCAGTGTGGGCCATGGCCTGTTAGTTGCTGAAAACAGAAAAAATGAACATTCCTGTGTTAACCAAGTCACTGTGGGTTTCATGAGCTTAAGGCTTGGTAAATGATTGATTGACAGGACGATTGAGCTGTCCATATGTTGCCCCCTTGGAAAAGGCCTTGCAGTCCTAGGATGCATCTGAGCAACTGGGCCTGCATGTTGTGGGGTCAGGGAATGGGTGTTCCTACTGGAAGGGGACCTGATTGCTTCATGCAGGGGAAAAATTGTTAACAAGGAGATAAGCTTGTATTTGTATTTTGAGATTCACTGCTGGGGAGGCAGGGCTGTTGGGGGCGCAATCAGCGTGCAAGAGGCCTGGGTTACTGGGTGTTACAGTTATCACTGCAGGTGGATACAAGCTGACGTTTCTTACCTTTTTGTGGCTCTGGTTTTCCAAACTGTTCATATTGGTTCCATGTTGAAATGCAGTTGGCTGGTCACTGGCATACCTAGATCCTTGGTGGCACTACTGCTTCACAGGTTTCAGTTTCCTGATGCAGCTTCTCATTTTGCTTGCAATTTTTTTCCTGTCCAAATTTCTGCTTGTTGCATTATTTCCAGCATATATTTTAAAACTGTGTACTTGTATTATGTATCTGCTTTCAAACGCTTATTGGTTATTGTGGATTTTCTATTGGTTTTCATCAAAATGTTCTGTGGATGTACTACAATGGTGCCAAACAAATATACACAAAGATGGATTTGAGAGGATAACGGAATCGAGCAAATATTGTGGGGCACCTGGAATGCCTCCAGAGCTTTGCAGGAATGCTGGATATCTAGTGATGACTACTGGGTCTGGCCACGTCTTGCCAGAAATCTGGAGATCTGAAGATATCTGAATTCACGTCAGTTAATCCTTCCAAAGTAGGATTGAACTCAAAAGAAGAACACTTCACTGTAAAATGTGAGCACAAAGGGACTTGCGCTGTACAAGGAAAGCTGTTGCAGAAATGTAAATAGGACTCAATTCCCATTGTAAAGTCTTAGTCTAAACATTGTTGACTGTAAATGTCAGTGGAGTGGCTGGGCACTTTTTCTGGTGAACCACAGTATATAAATGGACATGTGGAACAGTGTAGTGTGTTTATATAGTCTCAAATGCTAGAGACAAAGTGGAACAGTGCTTTGGGAACCAACCAAGGTAATTACACAACAAATGCTGGTGATTGAGTAGATTTACCAACATCAGTTATGCTACATAAAAAATGGCTGAAGGTATTGCCTCTGCAGAAGACTGCTTGCAATTAGGCAACAAAGCATGCCCTGTAAAGTGTCATTTAGAAAAGCTGTGATCAGTTGAACAATGTTATCCGGTTTATTTGCATGTATTATTGTATGTGAAATTATTAATCTTATCTAAGATGGAAACACACAGCCATGTGTTCTTGGGTAACAGCCATGAGACAGATTATCAGCCATGACTGATCAGAAAGTCCTAGTCTTGCTGTAAATCAGTTAAGGAGAAGCAACTATTCCAATGGGTCCTCTGGAAGACATCTGAGTGCACATGGATGGTGTTGGTCCAGCGACTCAGCACAGCATATAGACCACTTGATCTTTAACCGCATGTTTCAGACTTTACTTTTCCAGGCACATAGACAAGGTGCATGAATGGGGGACAGTGGTATCTCCATGCTTTTGTCTTTGTGCATCATCTCTGAACTATGATTTCCAGCCAAGGGAAGTTTTGAACAATGAACTTAGGACCCTAATCTTCTGAGTGATTAGAGAGACTTATTACAAACCAGGAGACTCTTTACATCTTTGCTATTCCCCTGATCTACAGAGTCACCTATCAACTGTAATGTCTGATACATGTTAGCCTTTTAATAACGCTTCCCATTTTTATATAGTAAATGTAAACTACAGGTTTATCTAAAGGACTGGCTATCGGCATGTTTTTGTGAGAGATTGAGAGCCATGCATGTGCATGGGGGAGAGCATGCATGGTACATGAGGGGCTAGAGGCCTTGAAAGGGACTGTCTGTAGTTCCACAATTAATATAGTATTTTGGAAGCACACATTAGTGGCTTGTTTGAAATCTTAAGATTAGAGTACCTGCAGTGGAAGATGCATGCTCTGAACTTTGACAGTCTGACCTGAGTGGCACTCCCAGCTGTGTCCCATACTAGGCAACATGTCACAGCAGTCCAGGAGTTTGGAGCACATGGACAGCAATATAAAGGTGCCAGTTTTGCCATTTGTCAGGAGGAAAAGTCCTCATTTTACAGCAGGGAATCTTCCCATGAAAAATGTTTTTTTGTGTGTTTAAAAAAAAAAAAAAAGTCAGGTTTGGATGTTGCATTTCTAAACAAAACCGTTTGTTTGGGAATTGTCTCCTGAGGACTAAAAAATGAATGTTTTGCTTGAAACACCTCAGGGTGGGGAAAGTGGACTCTTTCTGAGTAGCACTATACGCAGAGGAGACAAGTGGTGAGTCAAAACTCACTGAAGAAAATAAGTGCCTTCTCACTTCAGTTAGTGGCCTTTGATCTGGTCCCTGTATCCCTTTTGAATCTGATAAGAAGACAGTCTTACTGAAAATTAATGTTAATAAAGGATAAATTTTTATATCTTGTGGTTCTTTCTGAAATTAGAAACACTTGTCCATCCAATCCCCCCCCCCCCCCCGGCAGGGGAAAAAAACTAACCCCAGGACAGTGGGATGCCACAACAACTTTAAGCCAAGACTTGATATGTATAGTGTATTGATGACCAAGTTATGAACCCCTGAAAACTGCAATTGATGGTGCATTTATGAGGAACAATAATGTAATGAACCCAGAAAGATGAACTAACCAAAAGTTGACCCATTTCATCACATATCAGCACACAAACACAAGAGGAGCAGCAACAGACTGAGCTGACTCTCTGGCTAGGAATCCGTTGTCAGTTGTGTACCGTTTGAATGATGTCTTAGGCCTGGAGTCAGCAAAAACTGGGGCACTGTTTCATTTTGCGGACTTCTAGAACTATTCTCTCTCTCCTACTGAAAGGAGGTCACTGGCATAAAGCGTTTCACAATTGGGGCCTTGCACAACTAGGGCCTAAACCAAATCTTACTAACGTTCACATGACTCAGGCCCCTCACCACAAGATAGACCAGCATATGCTGATGCATATGTATCTTTTTAAGGGCATCAGTTGGATTTCTTATAGACAGGACTAATTGTGTGCATAAAGCGTAAGTATAGGCCTATGCTTCCACCGGATTGGAGTTTCATATGGTCCTCAACATTTGACTTCAGATCAAGCTTTTCTCCTTCAGGGTGTAAGAAGAAGCAGCAAGGACAGTAGAGGCAGATCAGAGAAATGCTTCAGGATATCAATATTTTCCCTGACTTTACTTACACTTACACACACACACACACACACGTTGGCTTTAAAGGGGGTCTGTCCATTTTCCCTCCACCTAAGGAATGATTTTTCTAGCCTTCATTATAAATGGCAAGTCACTTCACTGTTGTTCTGCTTGAACGTCCACATCTGTAACATGAGTGACTCTTCTTTGTAAAGCATTTTGAGGAAAAGTGCTAGACAAAAGCTAGGTATTCGTTACTGCTTTAGAGGTCTTGACACTATTCCAGTTAAAGTTGTATTGAAAAATGCATTTAAAGGGTGGATTATGGGTCCCATCCAACTCCTATTCAATTTAGGTGAAAGACCTGTGATCACAAGAGATCAGGCCTTTATGTTTATGGATGTACACGTAAAACATTCAATACTTCCTGCTCAAACTCATCCCACTTACTGATGGGCCCAGGTTGAGTGATGCTGCAGAAAATGTGAAATTTAAAATGGTTATTGAGTCTCTGTGTTGCTGTAGAACCTCAAGATCAAACAGAAAAGGGTTTTTCATGCTCGGTGCTGTACAAATAGGATGTATATCAGTCTAATCCTGTCCCAAGTCAGATGACCAAACTCCTTCCCAAAAGCCTGCAGCCATTTTCTCAGAATTCTTTCTTGTTAAACATTGTAAAATTTACTCACCTCACAGGTAATCCATTTATAAATACAGATCCTGGGCTAAATTTTCTTCTCACCTTTTCACCAGTTGTAGACTGTAAGTTCTGGAGCTGGTGTTTCCTGATTTATAATAATGTGAAAGGAGAATCCTGATTCTAAATGTTCTTTGATCAAAAGTGAGTTGATCGAACTATCGTCTGACAGATGCAGTGGTTATTTCACATTTGAGAGAGAATCTTTAAAGATTTACTGTAGCTCATTTTTGTATCCATGAAGAGGATTAACCCACTTGTGCTTAAATAGACGAGATCCACACTCCACCTAGCATAGTGAGATCCATGTTATAAATCGCCTTACCAGACATCTCTTGACAGGTGCCAAGTAGATGACAGAGCTGTGTCCTAGAGTTTCTGATCTAAACAAATAGCTCCCAACCTTTTGAGGCAAGGGATGCCTTTTTCACACAATTTTTGCAGCCCCTCCTGGCTGATTATGTAATGGGGCCTGCACAGGGACACTCTGGTTGTGCTGGTGGGATACCTGGCAAGTGGCAGTACTGCCATGGCCCACGCTGCCTGGGAGTTGAGCTGCAGCAGTTATAGCCTCCTGCCAAGGGGCAGCCACAGCCCCATCCCTCTGCTGGGCTCCAGCCACGGGGGGGGGGAGAGGCAGCCCTGCTGGGGGGCATCAGGGCTGCCGCTGGATTCCAGGCCCAGTAGGGAGAGGCTCCATGGACCCCAGGTTCAGGAAACCACGGGTCTATGATAAAGCCACACCAATGTACGAGTTGAGCTGCAGATCTGGGTGTGGCCATTGGCACCAGAGCACTGTGCGTGGGTACTGCCCAGAAGTGGGGAGGGGGTTCAGCCTTTCCATTGATTTGGGGGAGACACCCAGCAGGCCCTTTGGATGAATATTTGCTGTGGGCAGAAATTTAAGTAGGATAAGGGGCAGGCTTCCCCTGACAATTTGACGGACAGTCCCTCCGACACATACAGCTTCCTAAGCACCACAGGGGATTTACACTCCCTGCTCTGCCTGTCAGTGCAGAGCTGCTCTGGGCACCATGCCATCTTCCCTTCGTCTTTGCAGAACAGAAAGACCAGTCCCTCCACTCGTTCCCCGCATGAGGCTTGAAACAGGATTGGTGAGAGACACCTGGATGTTTCTAACCAGCTGGCGGTTGGGCAGGGCTAGGCCAAGATCACTACAGTTAAGTATGGTTTTTCTGGGACTCCTCTCACCTTTGTGAGAAAGCGCTGACCCTGAGTCAGTTCCAGGGATCATCCCATTTCTGAAAGGAAAGGGCTAATTTAAAAAATGGAAATGGAGAAACTTCCCTCCAAGCTAGGAGAGAAGTGGGGGGTGTATTTTGGAGGGACTGGCTGTGGCAGAGATAAGCAGAGCTGGTTGCAATACACAAGAGGGAGCATGAACAGATCATGGCTGCAGCATGGAACAGTGCCAGGTGCAGCGGTTTGTTAACCTGCTTGGGCTGCTGTTGACAGTTCTACAAGTCCATGTGGCAGCTAAGCAGTGGTGGAGATGGTAAGACTGACAACTGTCTGCAGTGGCTTTGCTCAGAGCAGGAAGCATTTTGACCACACTATGCTGTCCTCTGTGCAGGTACACACATGCCACGGTGCTCTCAGCACTGAGGGAAGATGATGAGGTATTGGGTCCATCACTGGAGGAGTACATCCAAGTGTTGCTGGAGGGTCTTTGTAACCTATTGTGGAAAGCCAAAGTGCTGCCTTTGGGGCATGTGATCTGTGGGAAGAGTGTGGTCTCGGTGGTAGGGGAAGGAGCTGGAAATCTGAACTCCCAGGTTTTAGCACCAGCTCTGCCTCCAGTTTACTGGAGACCTTAGTAAAGCCACTTGTCTGTCACCCACTTACCCGTCTGTAAAATGGGGACAATAATCTCTCTTTCCCTGGCAGCTGTGAAGCTTAATCAGTGTTGGCACAGACACAGTGCCTTCCATAGGCACTAGGCCTGCCCTAGCAGTGGCTGTGTACTACAAATACAGGGAGATGTCAGGTGTGAATGTTTGCTGAAAAGGTGCTGATCCAGGACCTGATCCTGGGTTACTAATAGCCTGCAACATGGGTCCTGATGACTGGGTCTAGCTCCCATGTGCCCCACTGCAGCCCTATCAAAGTAGTAATTCCACCAGCAGAAAGAGCATTAGTGATGCATGTACACAGCCAGCTTTCTGTCCAAATGCCATGTTTCTGGCCACAGCAAAGGTACAGACACCCTCCCTCCCCTGACCCATAGGATGAGCCTACACATCACACTGGGAAACAAGGCTGCAAGCTTCACTGTACGTTTTATTCATTAAAAAAGCTTCAGCCTCAAGCCTTCACATTTACATCTTGCTTTTGGGTACAATGCAACCCAGCACCAATTAGTATTCAACCTGAGCTTTACTGTTTACCTTATGAGTGTGGAACCCAACTTTGTAATGTTGGACAGACATCAGTTTTATAAACCCAGCATGAACAGCTTGTGCAGTCTGAGAGTGTTCTACTCCCTGTGGGATTTCTCACCTCCTTCTCATCCTCTGTTCTGCAGATACACAGCAGCCTCACACCTCTGGGGCTCAGTGACAGCTTCACTTTTAAAACAAACAAAATACCATGTGGAGCTACTAGGGACCCCAGTGGAAGCCCTGCAGGGTGAAATCTTCTCTCCTACAACCAGGTGGGGCCCTGGACAGGTTCAGTAGGTGCTTTCCCTGTGCCAGTCTGCCACTATGCCTCTTGCAAACTGGAAGGGATCCAGCTGAAGATCAGAAAGGAGCTCACATGTTGTAGCCCTGGCCTTTCTGCTGAGAGTCAGAGATGGGGATGCTCGTGGTGCAATTTTATTTAAAAAATGAATGTCTGTGACATGTGCCCTTCCAACTCAACAGGGTTTAGTTCTGCTGTGGCCAAACAAGACCCTAACTGCCTCCCAGCTGCCAGAGTGGGTATGCAATGGATCGATCAAGTGGTTCAAGAGGCACAAAATACACTCCTACATCCACAATCAGTGCAAATCTGCATCCTCAGAACAGAGCAGAGAACTAGAGTTGATCAGCTGTTTGTTACAGACAATGAATCTCCCTCCCAGTCCCTGTTTTGTAAGTCAACTGGCTTTAACTGTGGTCAAATGTTTCCCTGGGGAATTAAGTCTCACAGCTCCCCATGAGGATAGGTGTTCAGCATCCTAAGCAGTCTTCTGGCACCCAGAAGCCAGACTGTTTCAGTGTGCTTGAATCCAGCTCTGCTTCCCACCTTCACCACCCCAGTATCCCAGGGATAACTGAACACAGTCAGTGGGACCCAACCATGGTGTCTTGTGAAGATGACTCCATGTCCCAGTCTCCTCAGGAACACTTGTAAGATGAGACTTTTCTCCACAGGTCACAGCTTTACACTAAAAACAGACAGCCACAAGGTTCAAATTTGCCTTTGGGTGAGGAGGTGCAACTCCAAGGTCAGTGGAGCTGCAGCCCTGAATCTGGCCCTAGATGATGCAGCCCTTATACTCTCAGCAAGTTTGACAACCCAGCATGCTTACATTTGAACAGATTGATGCCCTCAATAGCTGTAGGAGAACACCCAGGAAGAGACTCAAACTTGCATGGGGTTTAATTCATTGTTCCTCTTGCATGGAGCCCAGTGAGGCCCCACCCTGTCTGACGTGAAGCCCACTGTCGCTCCTGCCCACCCCCAACTTCCACACTCAAATAGTTGGGGGATGTAAGATTCCAATCTCCTCTCTCAGAGACTCCACTGTCTGCTTCCAGCGGTTCTCATAGTAGAAATTGAGGATACAGCTGGCATTGCGTCCACTCTGAACAGCCCAAGGAATAAGCGTTGTGGTGAGAATCTGCAGCTTCCTGCAATAAAGGGGTGGAAAGGGCTTTACTTTTTCCCTAGGATACAATCCAACAGCCAAACCCATTATTACTATACACGCCTTCCATCTGAGGTTCTTAGAGCACCTTACTAGTGCTTATTGATTTATTCCAACAACCTCCCACAAGCAGCTCACTTAATTCCCCCATTTTATTTCTGAAGTTATGGTATCAAGAGAGAAGCTACCCTGCCAAGGTGTCCATGATCCAGTGACAGATCCAAATGAGACTCGCATGTCCTCTCAGTCTCATGCTTGAATTGCAAAATGATCCTGCCTCCCTGCAGCCAAAGCGTGGAGAGCCAAGAAAAAGCTCTGGGCATAATCTGAGGCCTCTAGGCTGACTGGTAGCATAGCGCTGTTGAGTACGTAATGATGCACAACACTTCCACAGCACAGAGAAAGGCAGATCTTGTTATTGCATTGTATGGCTGTGCACACAGACTGACAGGGAGGTGAAGTGCCTTGCCAAGTGATGAACTGCAAAGTCAGAGGTGGATGTGGGAATAGATGCCAGGAGCTCTGTGTCTGTCCTTTGCTTTAACTACTAGGTAAGACTATGTTTTCTGCTGCATCCGGACATATCCCTGAATGACGGGGGAAGGCACAGTGGTTTCAGACTAGAGGCCCTATCAGGATTCATGGTATAAAGCAGACCTAGGCAAGCAGGTTAATTCTCTTTAGGGACGTTGGACAGATGCCATAAGAGCTTTATTATTCTTCGAAGGGATAATCTCCTTCTATGCTAGGCTACTCTAACCTATAAACATTATGGGAAACAAGTGTCTCTTTCCAGGGGGAAGGCCTCATTATTTGCAGAAAAGTGCCGGGTTATCCCCATCTGCAACTATTTTGTCTGGGACCCTGAAGACACATGTGACGGGAGAGAGAACCTCTCGTTTATCAGACTTTCAGACCCACACCGGCTACTAAAAAGCCTGCAGGCTGATCAACTTACCGGGCATTGAGACGAACTGGGCCAAACACCGCTCCCAAGATGCACATGGGAAGACCAGTCTGAACAGCTTCAAACCACTTCACTGCAACCTCCCCTGGAAAAATGCCAGAGAAGATGCAGAAAAATGAGAGCTCCCTAGTTAAATGCTGAAACAGAGTAATTGAGTAGTCTGATTCTTTGCCTTCCCCTTCCTGGTGAATTATTTCCTCAGCTGCCTGGCTGAGCCATCATTCAGATTGTACATGTTTTCTGTGGGCTCTAGACCCTAGCTTCCTAGGTAAGGTGACCAAACACTCCACTAGTAGGAGACTTTGTCTTACACAGGCAACTATACCTCCTTTCCTCTCCCTCTGGAAAAAAAATGTCCTGACTTTTCACACTTGCTATCTGGTTACCCTATTCCTAAGTGAAAAGGAGCCTCCTTTTACTGGAATTTGGTGACAGCTTGGGGGCCCACCAACACCTCAGACAGATGGTCCGGGTATGACACAGGAATTCCTGTATTTGGTTCAGTGATGGATATGTTGGAAAGCACTTTACAAAACTAGGCAGAATCATTATTCCCATTGTACAGACAGGGAAACTGAGGTGCAGCAAGGTGAAGTAACCTGCCCAAGGTTGACCAGCAGGCTGGTGGCAGAACAAGGAAGATGCCACACCTCCTGAGCATCATTCCACTAGTCTATTAACAGCAAGATTTGCCGTTTGCATAAACTCTGCAATGCGACACAAAAAGATGGGGACTGGGGGAGGGGGGGGGTGAAGTAGGTCAAAGGTCAGGCGTCTTAGCCTGCACCAGGCCTTTGTAAAATACACATCTGCTCTGGGTAGCCAAGGTTCCTGCAAGGTCCTAAAGCAGGGGTACTCAAACGGTGGCCCACGGTCCACAATCCGGACCGCAAAGACGTTTCTGGTGGACCGCGACAGCAATGTTCCCTCTGGGGAGAGGGCAGCTGAGCAACTCCAGTTGCTTGCTGTGCTGCCCCCCCGCCCCGCTCCCAGCAGTAGGCCTACCCTAGTTGCTTGTGGACCCTGATGAATGGTGGAAGGCTGAATGTGGACCGGCTCGCAAAAAGTTTGAGTACCCCTGTCCTAAAGCTTTGTTCTGCTAACTGAAGGCCAGCAGTGTTAGCCAGCCACTTTGCATTAAGCTTATTCAGAAGAAAAGACAAAGCTGACAGATTTGCAGACAAGGGCCCAATTAAATGACCCTCTCTCCTCCAATCCCCATCACATCAATCCAGCTCACACTTGCTCAGAATGCATTTTAGCTTATGCAACAATCCACCCATGTACTTGTTCTTCTTGCACAGCATGTTTCATCATCCGCTCTTTAAGGCCCTGCCCACCTAACCGCTTCCTATTCAGCAATATGAGTGACTCAGTGTGCATCTCTCTTGTCTAGGTGAAGGGTGAGAGACTCATTCCTGGAGGCTGAGATTCTATTTTATCCACAGAGTAGGCAAAGGGTGGACAGCAGCAAAGTAAACTTGCCACATACACTGCACCACCAATGCCCTCCAGCCCTGCCTCATTTGAAGAATTCAACCTCCATAACTCATTCAGTCCTTGACCTCTCTGATAAGGCAGCCAACAAAATGTCCAAGTTGCAGTGATGGGTTCTGTGATGTGGACATCTGGCCACTGGCAGCCTGGCTGAGACCTCGCCAATTCATTTCACACAGCTGTGTACTGGACGGTAATGACTCTCAGTAGCATCCGGTCTGCACTCACCAAGCATATTGGTGGGCATGCTGAGGAGAGTGTGCATGAGGTCATGGACCTCCCGGTACCGCTGGATCACATAGGCAAGCTCCTCATCATCAACAAACTTGGTTGGCATCCTGGTGTCTGGAGAAACCCTCTGTAAAATCAGAACATTCTAGGTTCACCCTGGCTGCCCTCCAGGAGTTCACGATGATGATTTAATATTAATAATTCCTACCTCTTACATAGCACTCATCATCAGAAGACTTTAAAATATTCTGTAAATGAGATCACTATTATCCCCATTTTACAGAAAAGGAAATTAAGGAACAAAGCACTGTTGTCTAGGGCTCTATGCATTAGGTCCAGTTAATTTCACTGGAGTCTCTCTTTAGGTTCCCCTGTCTGTGGACAGCCTCCTGCCCCCCGACCCCATGCTCCTTGCACCAGCTGGATGAGCGAAAGCCACCCTCAGCCCCCAAACACCCTGCTGCCTCCCAAGGGCCGCTAAGTTTCATACTCACATTGTCATCCAAAAAACGGACATACTCTCGGCCAAATGCCCCATCCGGCAGCCCCCGGAGCCCCTTCACGTCCAAGGTGGAGAGCCGGATCCGAGGGCGATCTCTGCAAATGCGAAACAGAGCAGCTGAATCACCCCATGAAATACAGAAACTCACGTGGGGAAGGTGGGGAAACCACAGCCAGCTCCCATACCGCTGTATTGCTGGAATTCACATCCTTGACATGGGGATTTTGCTGATTCCCCCCCCCCCCCCCGTGCTAATTTATCTTCCTACCCGACCTATTACACCCATTTCATACCCTGGGAACCAGGGCACAGAGTTTTAAGGAGCCATTGTAGCAATAAAGCTGCTATCTCACATTCCTATAGCACCTCTCATCTCTGAAGATGCGAAATTCATTATGCACAGCACCTCTGAAATGCAGCCACCTGTAAGCCAACAGAGATGGGTATGTAGCACCATGCACAACAGTGGTGGTGGGGAGGAGTAAACTCTGGCTGAGGGCTTCACAGCAAAGTTGTCTTAGCCTCTGTACTCCACCCAAAAATTGAGCTGAAGTTCAGTGAAGAGAAAAGAGTTTGTCTAGAATTCAGACAAAGGGCCTCTCCCGCTGAGCTGATGGCGCTTTAAAAGCGTCAGGATCTATCGCAGACAAGACCCAGGGACACATGGCACAGTTTCCCAGGATGCCTCTGATTTTCAGTAACAAAAGCCAAAGGATGAGGCAAGTCAAAGCTCTGGAGGGCTAATAATATACTAACTTGGTTCCTGGGTGAAATGCACCATGTACGCAAGCTAGATACAATGATCCTTGATTCCTTCAAATAAGGATTAAGGGGGATTTAAGCTGTGCCTGTGATTTGTACTGATCCCTACATGGTGTAAGTTTCACTCTGGGTACAAACATTTCCTTGGAGATCTCATGCGAAAGAGACACTGTCTGCTTGAAATATCATATTTCCATTCATAAAGTGTTAGTTTTTGAGTAATAAGAACATCTACTTGCATAGACCAAGTAACAGCTGGTAGTTTCCGGTAAGCATCAGAGGGTCTTAAGGAGAGATGTGAAGGATAGAAGTATTTTCTCAAACTAGTTGGGGGAAGGGGTTTCCAGTATTGTGGGTGGCATAGAAGAAAGCAAAAAGGTGTCGGAGGGAGAAGCAGACAAACAAGGGAACTGCAGCTGCAGTTCTTGGTAGGCTGATGCAAGAAGACCCAGCCCCAGGTACAGGGGTGGGGGGAGGTCATAGCCCTCATGAGCTGCTCAGGGAAGGGGTCAGGGTAGTTCACCTACATACACTTCTCTCCACCCTGAAAGAGCATGTTCACCAGTAACAGCAGCAGCAAAATGGAAAATGAAGAGGAAGCAGGTCAGCCCCTACATCTGAAGTAGGATTGTGCTCAGGAGTGTTTACTGCTGTGCTTGGACTTGCCAAAAAGACTTTTATAAACATCAGCAGGGGAAAAGAAAAACACTTGGGAATAAAAAAAACAAACAAACCACCATTCTGTCGCGGTAAGTACAATGATTCCAGGAGCCTCCCCTTGTGGCCATAAGCATGTACTGCCTGCCCAGGGGCAAGCTGTGTAGGTACAATTCATCCAGACAGCTATGTACGTGTGTCTCCTTCCCTGCCACAGGCTATGCAAGATGGACAGTAACGCACTGTAGGATCTGATAACCTTCAGGGTCGTTCCTCATTCTGTCCCTCAGGCTCTGCAGGGCTAGCAAGCCAGTTGTCTCACCAAGGACTGCCACCATATCTGCAAACAAAGGGGGAAAGAGAGAGGGAGGATGGGAAACCTGAGTAATGATAAAAGAGCGGTAGGCAAACAGCAGTTCTGGTTAAAGATGCAAATTCTGAGGTTGCAAGACAGCCGGCCAATACATTTTAGGGGCATATGTTATGACACACTGCATCCCTATGTACGTTCTTATAGTGTAACTGTGTGTTGTCATGGTAAAGTATTTCATGTAAAATGTTTTTGAATGCTCAAGGCACACTAAACAAAAGTCCTATAGTAATCTGTTTGTTGCAAGGTCAAGTGTATGGTTTGAGGCTTCGCTGCATAATATTCCCAAATATAGCTCCCATTCTGTAAGTTCTCCATCTTTAAGCATCTGACAAAGTGGGATTTTCTTCCACAAAACTCATGCAATAAATAAATTTGTTAGTTTTTAAATGTCAAGGGCTCATTTATTCCCAAATATGTGTCTCATGGCTTGAGACAGACCTAAGCAGCATTGCTTTCCTCTGATCTGTAATTACTTTAAAACCTTCTGTATGTAACTAAGTGACAAGGCTGGTACATATCAATTTCTTTGACAAACATGAAGTTGCAGTGCTCAGTAGGCAATACTGACCATGGTAAGAAGGGAGTTTGTAGGCTTGTATTAGGCCCTAGGCGTATTGGTCAGAGTGTTGCCATTGCATAATCCAATGCGTGTCTGGCTGAAGACACTCACTCACTGAGCTGGGAGCAACTAGCTTGCTGATAGCTGTGTGTGAGTTGCCCAGGAGTGGAAGTTCACACAGCAGAACAAAGTAAGACGGGCTCCAGGAGTGGGGAGGGGAGGGTCAGATGACCCAGTGATTCACCAGTGCAGACTGCAACGGGGAACATCACAAGCCCTCATTGTTGCAGTATCTGGGCACCTCAAAGTCATTTATACATTTACCTTGCAGCACTCCCACTAGGTAGAGAAATCCCATTGTCCACATTTCACCCATGGGGAACTGAGGCACAGAGAGACTACTCTGACTTGCTCGAGATCACAGAGAAGTCTGCGATGCAGCACCTAATCACTACCATCCTCCATCTTGTGGGGTTTAAGCTGCCAGACAGCCAGTCATGAAAGCTGCACAGAGAGGGTTCTGGAGCTCACGAGTGAGATGTGACAGAACTATGCATGCGGCCTGAGACTGGAACAAGGGGAAGTGCTGCAGGTTAGCAGAGCAAGGTTAGAACAACTAAGTGTAGAAATTGAAATGAGCAGGGGCCTTTTTCTCCATTCAGCGTCTTCATCACCCCTGCCTCTGTTTGCCAGCCTCCGTCTCTGTTTCTTAAACAGTAAAATACTCCCCCAAACCGTAAAGATTGGGAAATGAACAAATGAAAACCCCTGGAGGAAACTCCCAATAGAAACACAGATCCGGCTCCTGAAGTGAGAGAGAAATGCAGTGTCTGTGAATGAAGCAATCACAGCTGGACAAAAGCTGCAAGATCTAGCTTACCATGCCGGTAGGGGTCGTAGAGTGCCATAAATGCTGAGCCAGCAGTCAACAGTGCTTTCTGCAGAGGGGTGGTGGGGATGTGCCCTGGGTACAGCTGGTAATTCCTCGCTTCATACACATGCTCATCTGCAGTCACTCTCAGATCAGTATGCAGTAACCCATACCCGCTACCTGCAAAACACAGCCACACTGGAGAAGTGAGTTAACAGCTCAGCTTGATGACTGAGACAATGCCTATTTCCCCATTTGGCTTCTTCTGTCCTTTTCCTGATAAGTTACGAGTGAGGTTTGTTGGTGACCAGAGATAACCACATACCACTGGTGTCTACTGCATCACCACCCTTACAACACATTATAAGCAATCATTTTGGGAGTTGTAGCAAGGTGGGGCTTGTGGCTAGGCTCTCCCTGGCTCTCCCAGTAAAAAAACAGGGAGTTTGCCACACAACTCCTTGTTGTTTTTTTACTGGACTAGATTTAACATAGCTATCCCTTTTGAAATTGAACAGTAAAGCTGCAACAAGATTGCCGTCACAGGACTCTCATTGTTTTAGCAGGGTCTCTGTTCCTGTTTTTCTAACCTAGAACATACTTACTCTTAACAGAGCGGCTAACATTAACGACAACACCAGAAAGATGAGAGGGAGTGGGTGCTGCGGGGTAGGACAAAAGTGCAGGGCAGCGTTCGGGGCAGGTGCGACATAGTAGACTAGCTAAGGATGTTGAGCGGCCTGCTGTGCATTTGCAAAACCAGGCAAGGACAGCAAGCAGAGGATACTGCAATTTCCAAATCAGGTCCCAGGCGCGGAGCAGGAGGGGACCCCGGGGGTGCCGGCATTCAGCTGCACGGGCAGACAGGCCTGAAAGGCGCGGGCAGGGGTGCAAACCAAGAGTGATGGGCACTGGCTGAGCGGGGAGGACCAGGTCAAGGAGCCGGACTGAAGCTGCGGCGTGTCCCCGCCGTGCAGGTGGCTCCCGGCCGGGCGGGACACGGGAAGAGAGGCGCCCACTTGCCTCTGGAGGCCGGTGGACCCAGGGCCAGGCGCCACAGGCCGCGCAGCGAGCCGCTCCCCATGCCCGCTGCCTGCTGGCTCCTGGGCCGGGGCAGGGACCGACAATGCGGGGCTGGGCCGGGCCGCCCCGCTGCTCTGTGGGGCCAGGGAGGGATTCCCGCCCCGGCCGCCGGCTGCAGGAGGAGTCGGGCCAGGCCCTGCCCGGGCGCACGTGGCTCCCAGGAACCGGCGGGGCGCTCAGCCCTGTCCCGTCCCGCACGCTGCCCGGAACGGAACCTCGCGGCGCCTGTTTCCGGGGGGCCGATACCGTCATCGCACCCGGTGGGACGCTCAGCCCGTGTCCCGTCCCGCACGCTGCCCGGAACGGAACCGCGCGGCGCCTGTTTCCGGGGGGAGCGCTCTGTGCGCTGCACCCGGCGGGCGGAAGCGCATGGCGGCGCCCAGTAGGTTGGGTGATTTTCTCCGATGGCTGCTGCCCGGGCGGCCAGGGCTGCGCTCAGCGGGCTCTTCGCCGTGTACAAGCCGCCCGGCGTCGCTTGCTGCAGGGTGCGCGACGTGGTGGAGGCGCAGCTGCTGAGGGGTGAGGCCGGGCCCGCGCGTCCCCCACCATCAGCGAACTGCGGGCAGCCGTGCCTGGCTCCGCTGCGGGGGGCTGCTCCCCTGGGTCCAGCGTCCCGCCTCCCCGTGGGGGCCTCGGCGGCTCCCCCCACTGTGGCTTTTAAAACACTTGGTCGCTGAAGGAATTTTTAAAAATGTTTCTTATCTTTTGGGTTTCTGACCCTTCACAATGACACGTGCCCCCATTCTCTGGCATCTCCAAGCTGGCTTCCCTCTCTCACAGCCACTGCTCAGAGAGGCTGGCACAGGGAGAAGGTGGGGATGGGGGTAGGGGCACTGTTGCCCCTAAGCTGTGTGCGTACACATGGGTTGTGAAACCCGGTGCACAAAAAAGTAAAGTGTGCACAAAAAAATTCATGGTGCTTATATCAGCACACACGAAGAAATTTTTTGCACACTTAGCCTATGAAAAATTAGAGGGAACGTTGCAGGGTGTCTTGGCTTTTTCTGCTGATGGAGAAGTTTGGCATCCCTGGCAGCAGTATTGGTTGTAGGATGGACCTGCACTCAGAAATGTGGGGGGAGGCATATGTTAGTGGAGAACAAACCCCTCTCCACCATCCGGCAACTAGACCTGCAGTTAATGGTTCAGGCCAGGGCAGGAGCGCCCCTGGCCCAGAAAAAGAGCTGGGGCTCGGGCACAGGGACTCAGAGCTCACGTGCTTTAAGTGCACCACCACTCCAGCCACCGCCACAGTGGGCCGGGGCTCTGGCGCCAAGACTCGGGACTCAAGCCCTGTAAGCCCAGCGCCAGCGATGCCCCTGAGCCAGGGTTAGCATGTGTGAGTGTGATAATCCTGGCTTTTCTTTTAAAAGCCTGAGAGGCCCCTATAGACTTTCTTGTTTTGCTGCTGGAAGTGATGTGCACAAGCTCTAGCGCAAACCTGGTGTGAGTTTGACAACTGAACCCTCCTCAAAAAGAGGGTATATCTCCCACTTTGGCAAAATGGTTGTTGGAGGCAGATTCCAAAGGGTGAGCTGTGTTAGTCTAGTTCAGCAATACAAAGAAGGAGTCCTGTAGCACTTAAAAGAGTAACAAATTTATTTATCGGATGAGCTTTCGTGGGAGAAAATCCCACTTCATCAGACAGAGTAAGACTAGTCATTGCATGAGGCACGTGCGGGGCGAGACGTGTTGTTGAAGAAAAGAATCAGGCTTGAGAGTCTCCAGCTCAGATCTAGCATCTGCTATGCTGGCTTTTAAAAATGAGGAGTCCCTCTTATGATGATAAGTCCATTTCTACTTATCAAAAAGCATGTGCACTGCAGCTGCAAGGAGTTAAGATTTCTTTCAAACACGGGAGAGGGTAATGTCTTTTGTATTATACTGTGTCCTGCTCTCCTTCCTTCAGGGACTGTGAGGTTGCTGCTTCCCGACCCAGAAATGGAACTTGTACATGACTTGGATGGACTCTCACTGTGAGCCCAAGATACTTGGACCTTGTCTGCACACAAAAGTGATACCCCTTTAATTGTATGGTAACTCTTGTTCCCCTATGGAATAGTGAACAAGCTGTACTGACACAAAGCACCTTTACACTGGGAGAATTGCATCCACACAGGCTCTTGCAATGGCTTCTGTTTCAGAGGAAACACTCGCATTCCTAAGAAAAATAGTTTTACTGGTTCTAAATCTGTGTGTACACTAGGCTTTGAAGAGTAGTTATGTTTGTTTATCAACCTCTTCACTTTATTTTCTTTTCAGAAAGTCTCCCACTGTTTTTCAGGAGGACTGTCGGGTTTTATTTGTGAGATAAGATACTTTAAAAATAAACAGGGATTTTCTTTACTATTTCCTTTAGAACTGAATGCTCTGGAACAGCCAGTTTTGAAGAAGCAAGTACGCTTCCTGCCAACCACTGTAGAAGGAGATGCTGGAAAAGAGCTGATGCTCACTGCTACCCAATTGCCTGTCCTGGCTGACCACCCATTAGGTAAGAACTGGAGAAGAATCTGGAGTCCATGGAAAAACTGGGATGCTGTTACCATCATTTCTAGATTTGCTTTGCCCGGCAAAAAACAGAGCCGGAGTAAAAAAGGAATAGGCAGTGTTAACTCCCTTAGATTGCAGCAGCTAATGATTATCTGGTAGCTGGTAATCACTGCATTCAAAGGGGATAAATGTAACATAAAGTGGAGAGACTGAGAATTTTCATTCCATTTTCAGCAGTGATTTACTACAAGTGGTTTCACTATGCATGATAAATCATAAGATTTTTTTTAACAACATGAAATCAGCAAGACTAAATTGCATTGGGACTATGTAATGCTGCCTGTTACCCACCCCACTGTAGTTCAGAAAAGCTTGTATATTTTTTTCCTCATTGTAAAATTAGATCTCGTGCATACCATAAACCATACACTATATTCCTCTCCCTTTTAGTGAGAGGACCAAAGTTCACTAACTTGAAAATTGGAGCTGGCCACCATCTAGATAAAAAGTCATCTGGAGTATTTGGTAAGTTTTGTTCAGAAAGAGATAATATACCTTTATCATGATAGCTCTATGTACAGAATAGAGGGGGCTTCAATAAAGGATAGGCTCACAAAACACTGTGCTGGCTATTAGCAGCATCTGAGGGCAGGGGCAATGTTATAAATGTCAAGCTGCAGGAGAAACACACAAATCAGATATGATTGTTCTGAGTGGGTCAGGAATTGTAAGTTAGGGAGACAAGAATAACTCATTATTCCTGGAGTGGCAGTATAGTCCAGGGAATGAGACATTGAATTGGGAACCCTGTGCTCTCTTCTTGGCCTTGTCATTTACAAACCTGATGGCTCAAATAGCTCTGTTGCCCTATTTGTAAAATGGGGATGATGACACTGCCCTTCTTTTATAAGGTGCTTTGTGGTCTACAGGTGAAAAGCATGAGGTAACACAAGATTGAGATCTTATGAATTCTGGCTTTAGTGGCAGTCAGAGCTTTGGGTGTGTTGTGGCAACTCTCAGCAACAAAGAGAAAGGCAAACACAGACTAAATTCTTGGTACATTGCTATTGCTTTTTCTTTGTTTCAAAAGTGCCATGGGAGTGCGTGGTATGGTGGAACCTCAGAGTTATGAACTGACCAGTTCACCACACACCAAATCTGGAACTGGAAGTACTTAATGAAGCACCACCAGAAAGATGCGTGCACACAAAAGCACTATTGTACTGTTAAATGTAAACTACTTAAAAAAAAAAAAAAAAAAGCGCGAGCAACATTTTCTTCTGCATAGTAAAGTTTTAAGATTGTATTAAGTCAGTTTTCAGCTCTAAACTTTTGAAAGAATGAGCATGTTTTGTTCAGTATTATGAACATTTCACCGTTGCCACTTCTGTTCCCAAGGTGTTCGTAACTGAGGATCTACCCTACTATATAAAATACTTATACACAACTAACTGATGTGGCTGATTAATGGTCTGTTGTTTTTTATATTTCAGTTCTTGGAGTGGGTTATGGGAACAAGCTGCTCACTGACCTGTACAACACCCATCTTACTAGGGTATGAACTGGCATTGAACTCTGTTGGGGAATTTCTGCATGTAATGCCCACTCTCACTAGAGGTCAGTGTTCAGACAGATATTACATCAACAAAGAAGAGGCAAATCTGACCTTATTTTAGTAAATTATATGAGAACCAGTAACACACTCAGCTGTGAATAGGCACAAATCATTGAGTTTAAGCAATATTAAGTATGCCTTTGGAGGAGGAGGAGGAAAACAGAACGAATGGCCTGGGGATTGGTAATGGGATGTAGAGGTTCTTCATGTCAGTCATCAGTCTGAATCTTTTTTGGTCAGGACTAAGCACACGTCATAGCTACCTGCAGACTGCTGTACAACAAATTGGGTCTCAATTTATTTGTGGTGGGGAGAGAGGTATCGACACAATGCAAACTGCATTTGCCGTGTTTACTGACAGCCATGGCGCGGAAGCCATATCAGTAATATTAGTGATGATCTTAATGATATTGCAATGAAATCAACATTCTCGTGACTTGGGAACAAATGGGAGTTCTAAAAGTCTAGTCAGATGAGACCATGTGAGCTTTAAGAAAGCTGTAATCACGCCAAGCCAGATAGAAAATGGTTTAAGATCCTATGAGGTACCTGGGGAGGTTGTTTTGCTGTCAGAAGGCATAATGTCTGCCTCTGTATTGTTGAGGCAGTTGCCAGCAGGAGTGGCTGATGTGCCACTTTTTGAGTTTCAAACAAATTACCAGTGCTTCCAAAAGCTGTTAGCAGCTCATATGCGGTACAAGGTATTGCTCACTGTGCAGTAACTGCAGCTTTCCTTTAGAGAAGAACTGTGGTTGTGTCCTGTGATGCCCAGTAATAGCTGCATAACAGGATTTTGCTTCTCAACTATTTGCGAACAGTTGCCATCTTACACTGCACTGTTCCCTTTTAAAGGCTTACACTGTTTGTGGACTGTTTGGCAAAGCCACGGATGACTTCTCAGACACCGGCAAGCTGATAGAGAAGACAACATTTGGTAAGAAAGTTGGTTGGTGTGTAAACATAGAATTATAATTCAAAAGTAAAGAGTTAAACCTGGCTGGACTGAGCAACATTTAGCACTCCTTTTGGAGTTCTCTAATTGTCATTCAGAAAGATTCTTGGGTGTTGCCATGCAGTCGCCTATGAAAGATCAATAAATCTGTTCGTCTTTAAGTGCCACAAGACTCCTTGCTTTTTTTGTGATAAATAAATTTGTTAGTCTTTAAAAGTGCCACCAGACTTCTCGTTTGCTTTGCTGGACTAGACTAGCACGGTTGCTCCTTTGGAACTTCACAATAAACTTTTTTAGCCTGTAGTATGCTAAATACAGCCACAATATGTATCACACTGTTATAAAGTTCTGATTCCACTGAGTTTTAAAAGTTGGGTGTATCTGAGGTCCTGGCACCTCAAGAGACAGGATCCTCACCCACAAGAAGTGATCAGAGGCTTTTAGAAAGGTTTTGACGTTAAAGTCTTAAAATATCTCAAGAATTTTGGCCTCCCTCTTGAAACCAATGAGAATTGTATTCCCTTTGCTCCAGGACCTGCTTCGCTTTAAGTACTGTCATGGCATATAAGTAGATTGGGTCAGTTTGCTGTGCTGCTGTATTCTGTTACACTAAAGCCCCCTTTCATGGGCTTCCAATGAGCCCATTTTGATATGACAACTTGACCAAGAGATGACAACATCTCGACAGTGCATTTCAAAGTAAGAGACTCTTTCCAGGTATAGGTGGTCTAAATGAAGATTTATGTCCCTCTCTTTTTCCTCTCAATATTGGCAGATCACATCACGAGGGAAAAGCTGGAGCGGATTCTTGCTGTCATTCAGGGAACCAACCATAAAGCTCTAGTAATGTATGTATCCAGGTTGAAACCCCAAATAATCTGATCTGACTTCCATGCTGCCACTTGCTGATCTTTGGAACCGATCAAATCATCCTGTTGCTTAGAATAACAGGATTGTCAGCCTCAGACAGGAAAATCAGTCACTTTGTTTGTGAGAGTCAAGCTATAACTAAAAAAAATTAATCAGCTTGTTAGTCTTTAAAAGTGCCACTACACTCCTTGTTTGTTTTGCTGAACTAGACTAACACAATTACCGCTTTGAAGCTATAACTATGAGTCTGCCTTTGGTTTCTGAAATCCCATGTTGATTTAGGACCTATATGTGACACCCTGGTAAAATGGAAGTTCCTCTGCTGAGTATGATAGTATGACTTCCCTCCCAGCTGTAGTACCTTATTGATAGTACCTATGTTTATAACATTTATGAGAAAATGAGTGCATCAGACACAGTTATAGGATTAAAAGGTGTAGCAGGAGAAGTTAACTTAGAGACTGAACACCACATCTGTTTTGTAATAAACAGACTCTTTGAACATGTGCTTCCTGTGACATTCTGGCCAACAGGGCTAATGTGATCCTGGGTGCATAAACGGGATTCTGAAGTAGGAGTAGAGAGGTTACTTTACAGCTATATTTGGCAGTAGTGAAACTTCTGGAATACTGTGTCTACTTCTAGTGTCCACAGTTAAAAAAAGAATGTCGAAAAATAGGAACAAGTTCAGGGAAGAGACGTGAATGCTTAAAGGATTTGAATACGTACATTACTGTGATAGACTCAAGGAGCTTACTCTTTAGCTTAACAACGAAGGCCAAGGGGTGACTTGATCACAGTGTATAAGTACCTGTGTGGGGAACAAATATTTAATGAAGGACTCTGCAGTCTAGCAGAGAAAAGTATAACACTGGCTGGAAGCTGAAGCTAGACAAATTCAGACTGTAAATAAGGTGTATTTTTTTTAGTAGTATGATTAACCTTTGGAACAACTGACCAAGAGTCACAGTGGGTTCTCCATCTCTGATGATTTTTAAATCCCGATTAGAGGTTTTTCTAAAAGATCTGCTTTAGGAATTATTTTAGAAAGGTTTCATAACCTTTGTTATGCAGGAAGTTAAACTAGATCATCACAACAGTCCCTTCTGCCCCAGAATCTATTCAATCATTGGGACAGAAGTGCAAATTCACTGCTCTATTCCTTTCTCTAGGTACTCAAACATTGACCTGAAAACTCAAGAGGCCTATGAGCTGGCTGTTGAAGGGTTAATTCGCCCCATGGAAAAAACTCCTCCATTAATCACATCAATTCGATGCCTCTACTTTGCACCTCCAGAATTCCAACTAGGTATGGTCTAACTAGTGTGTTTCTTTGGCAGTTTGTTGGAAGTATGTATGGAGATAGTCACAAGAAATTCCCATCCATCTGTTTTTCAGTGGCCTGTATGAAATGAAGTGAGCACAAATCCAGTTGCCTGTGGACAGGTAGCTGTTACAAAACCAACCCAGTTGGTGCAGATGGGTAACTGTTGACAGTCCCAGCAGACATACATGATTAAACTTGTCACAGAGATGGGCTTTCTAGATTAGGATTGATGCATTTTGGCAGATGGGGAAGTTTGTGCAACTTCTGCCTGGTATGAAAATAAGCACTATACAGACTGATTGCCCATCTAGTCCTTCTGATGACATCTCTCTTTCAGAAATCCAGTGTTTGCATGAAACCCAGCAATACCTCCGAAAGATAATTCATGAGATTGGCTTGGAGCTGAAATCAACTGCTGTGTGCACCCAGGTGCGGCGGATACGGGATGGGTTTTTCACGTTGGACAACGCTCTTCTCCGAAAGCATTGGAACCTGCAGAACATCCAGAATTCAATTCGAGACTCTAAGAATAAAGTGAAAGTGGAGCTTCAGAGAAGCTTGGGCCACAAGTCTAGGAGTGGCAAAGGACACACTGATGCAGATCAGGATGTAGAGAGTGAACTGCACAGTACAGAGGGAAAGTCTGCAAGTGATGTCATTCATAAAATGAGATAATCACATGCCCCTTCAAAGGGGGAGAGTAATGGAAAGGGAATATGGTGGGTGCAACCTACAACTTGCCCTTCCTTGGGGTCATTCTAGATTTAGCAACTGTTCCCTTTGTTTTCACTTGGGCAAGGCATTTGTGCACTGACAAGCAGAGTATTTTTTGTAAGTATTGCACAGCACCAAAGCATTTGACATCTGAGATGTGCTGGCATTTCCTTGCAAAGCCAAAACTTATACTGACTTCAGTGGGACTGTCACATTAATGAGGGATGTAAGAGTGGACCCTTAAATTAGGTTAGAGGTCGGACTATAAGCAGCATGTTGCAGCTTGTGCTCTGTTACTGTCTTTATGGTCTTTGTAACAGAATATGATCTAAGCAGTTCTTTTCTCAATTTGCTGTTTTTTTGGTGACACTTTCTATAGATCAGTCCCATTTTCAAACACATAAAAGGAGGAAAGATTAATTGGCTAAACCAAGAAAGGATCTGGGTAGGGGAAACTGCAATTTAAGCAACTAGGCTTAAAATGAGGTAATGTTATTTCTCATGCAGAGTAACGAACATCTGGATTAGGTTAGTGAGGAAGTTCGTTGAAGCAAGAGGAGTGAGAAGTAGGCGTTTTAGAGGGCACTGGAGTACGAGGGAAAACTGGTGAATTAAAATCCAAAGTAATTTATTTTATGGAGAAAGATGCTATTTTTGGGTACTCAAATTTAAGTCAACAGGGCCAAAAGGCATGTCTGCATGCATCTGTAGCTATCTGTCATGCATTGTTTTTTTATTCCTGTCCTTCAGCAAACTTGTACTTTATCATTAGACTTTAAAGAAACACCAAGGAAGAACAGCTTTACAATTCAGTTGAGATTCCATTAGTGCTCATTTAAAACTACAAATTATTTCATATATGATGTGTGTGTTCTCAAATGTGTAGTACTCAAAGTGTGACGCTACCTAAAGGACTTGCAATCTAAGACATTGATGTAGCACTTACCATTAATATCTAGTGGGGGCTCAAAATTAGGGGTTACACTCTTCATTTTAGAAATAAAGATGATCTACCCCCCGCTTAGCTAGAAATACCTTGAGGACTAATGTGTAATTTATTAGCAGGGCTTGCTAGACATTACAGTAAACTGAAAGACGTTTTTGTCTGGATGTACTGCAATGACTCCAACATTACCACTGACCAAATCCAAAATTTCCAGGAATGCTCTAGGCGCTGAGTAGCAGAATACTATTGATTTTGGGGGAAAAATCAGAAAAGGGGGAAAAAAACTGACTGAGAATCCACATCTTGAATGACATCTCCCAGACAGAGGAGAAATAATGGTGGGAGAAGGGGAAGCTGTCACAATGGAGAACCCAGCTATGGGGCACAGGGCATACAGAATCCCTGGCATTAAAAGGTTTGCAGAGAATCCCTGAAATAGGGATGGGAGAGCAGCACCCAGGGAGCTTGCGGGGGAGAATGGAGACATGGAAGGAGCCTTCATTATGTATAATGAGGTCAGAGGCAACAATGTATATGACCCCTGCACTATAGAATTTCTGCTCCCAAAAGAGATACCTCTTCTAGACTTGTATGAAGAGGCTGATGTAGGCACAGCTTATCCTTTGAAAATATACCCATACAACTGTTAAAAGGTGAGATAAGTCAGAGTGGCAACTGCCATCCAGGGAGGGAAGGCAAGGCCCAACAAAAGTGGTTCCTAGCTAGGCACCAGTTTTATTGTTTGTCAACAGAGGGCATTGGTCTGCTGCCTTTCTTCAGTGGAGGAGGCAGGCTATAAACCATGGCAACCTGACACTGGGGTTTTGTCAAGCCCTGATTTAACAGGTTGTTTACCCAGGGCACTGAGGCCCCGTCTACGCTAGAAACTGAAGTATTGAACTAAAGCAGCCCACATGAAAAATCCACAACTGTGAGTAGCATTGTTAAGCCTAAATCCCTGTATAAAGTATGAGGTTGATAGGAGAATTCTTTTGAGCTAGTTATGGACTCTCAGGGTGGTGAATTAGCTGCACTGGCCTAGTTGTTCCTGTCTGTGTAGGTAGTGTTGATGTAACATTTTAAAGGTAGACAAGCCCTCAGGAAGATTAATCCTAATTAACTAAAAGTAGGAATTAAAAGGAGATTTAATTCTGAATGCATTTTCACACAGTTTAATTTAGTTGAGCTAATCCACTTTACATTCATACCTTCTAGTTAATTTGGATTAATATTCCTGAGTTCCCCTCTATATACAAGAGTGACTTGTCTTATCTCTTGTCCTTGTGGGTTTACAGGAAAAGGCCCTTTATCACATCATTGATCTTTTTCAGCTGTGTCCACATTCCTTTGCACAAACTAAAAGTGAGGGTAAAGCAGTAATTGAGGTCCACTGCCACCTTGTGGCTAAAACTTATACACTAACTGCAGTTCCATGGAGCACATTAACTCAAAGCCAGACCCTGCATCTTCCCAGCTCTAATTTTCTTTTGGTATATAAAGGAATTGCAGGAACAGCCATATTCATCTACAAGCTTCCATACCAATGCATCTGCAGTAATGCCCACTCCACAGAGACAGTTGTCTGCTCAGGGAAAATTTTAAACAAAGCTTCATTAATAGGGAGTTAAGGTTGCATAAAGCATGCTTGTGTGACTCCAAGGAAAACACGTTTCAATCCCTAAAATACTACTGAGGCCAGGCACAGTCCAAGAACCACTACCATCATTCTACAGTTGTAACCCTCCTCTCTTTATGATGCCACCACCTTATTTATTATTTTGGGAGTGAGGTATGTTTTATCTTCTATGACCTCTATTGAATATGAGAAAACTGCTTGAAGAAGCCCCTTATCATATTACTACTTTCTTTAATGGAGACTGCATCTGGGAACAAAGAGGGAGAGGTAACTTTATGTCCAATCTGACACACAGCCATCAGTACTGATGCTACACTACTGTTACTGAGGGGCCAGGGAAGTTCTAATGTGGAGTTTCAGGGGCACACACAAACAGTAGTAGTATGGAGGAGAGTACGGTTATGTGATTTTCTTAGCCTCTCTGTAGACTGTCAATAAGTTGCTAAGGAATGTAAAAGTTAATCATTTATTCAGAGGGACAATTCAGCAGCACAAGTTTAATATGTACATGATCTCAGCTAGCTTCCAGAATTTGATTCAGTGGGACACTAAGATATTGAGCACCCACAGTTTCTTCAGCATGAGGCATAAAAACAGCTTGCTTATAGCAGGTTTCCTTTCCTGCTCCTAAGGACTTTGAACAAACAAAAAACACAGCTCTGCATATTGTCATGTCTCCATGGCTGCTTCCTCCATTCAGGATACCTAACAATTGCTTTGCCTTGTAAGACTTCTGTAAAGGTGCTAATGGAACATAACCACTTCAAAGAACTCCCATCACACAGTGCAACTGTGAACAGTGAATTCTGAATTTATAACACTTTAGCTTTTAAAATAGCTAACAGTAAGAGGAATGTAACACTTCAACTGAAATAACCTTCTCTCTTTGCCAAATGCTGCTCCCCCCAAGCCAGGGAATGTGATGAATTAGGTAGCTTTTCCATTCTAGAAATTAAGATGTTCTTAGAAACAAGGCTATCAATTAACACATCCTTGAAAGTCTGTGTATTCTTACTCCGTTTGTGTGTAAATGCTGAAGGTGCAGGATACCAAACACCTGATGCCCCATTAATGGTAATCTCTGCAGGAGACTGTAGTCTTCAGTTTCCATGCTAGTCCGCAAGTTCCAGATCAAATTTGGGGTACAGCTCCTTTGTCGTGATCCCTCTGAGTGTGGCTAGAAAGCAATCAATACCACAGCTTCCATTATAGATAGAGATGCAGATTAGTCAGCAAGAGTTATGTAGGTATGTGATTTCTAAGATTGGAGGAGTCATGTCTTTTCTACTGTCTAAAATCAAATTCCAGTTGTCCTACACCAGGGGTCACCAGCCCCTGGCATGCATGCCAAACTGCCACATGCACCTATTCTGAGCAGCACAAAGCACAGCTGCTGCTCCCCCTGTCGCCCCCCCCCCCCCACCGGGACCTAGGGCTACAAGAGCCATGTGTACAGTGCAGCTCTGTCCCTGCTTGCCTTCCCCCACTTCCCCAGCTGCCAACAGAAAGGAATCCCTGTCTCTCCTCCTAGCACCTGCTGGCCATGCCCCTGGCACTTACTGAGGACATAGTGGGCAGGGCTGGCATGGAAGCTAGCAGGGGTTTCTGATCCCTGTCCTAAACTTTTCCAATAGCTAAGAGCTGAGTGCAAAAATCTCTATTTTAGACCCCCCTCCCCACACCATTCTTAACTGTAGGGTTTCCCCCAAGACTTGCACAGCATAGCATACATAGCTGTCAGGGCTACTATCCAGTACAGAAGGATCATCTTCAATAAGCCACAGAAAAGCACTAGCAGTCATCAAGTGACAATGTCACGTCCCACTCAGAGGATCAGGAAGAGACGCTGAATAGTCCTCTGTTGGGAAGATCCCAATGGTCTCATGACACATGTATCATGCTTGAATATGGGATTTAACAATAGAATCTTAGAGCTGAAGAATCTTTAAAGATAAACCCTGGATTATGGCTTTCCTTCTGTAAAGGAACACAGGGAAATATTCACTGAGAAAAGATGCATGTTAGACCTGCCTCAAAGACTCCCCAGGCCACCCTCCTTACCCAACTTGCCCAGCAGCATCTGTCCAGTGTCTTTAATGTCATTGTACTCATGGAGCAGAGAGATGTGTTTGTCCAATTCCTCCAGGTTGTAACCTCTGTAACAGCAAACCCAGAAAGGTCACAATGACACACAGTAAATACTGCTGCTTTGCTACATTTGTTTAGGAGAGACAATGTGCTTGTGAGAGATACCAGAACCTGCCCAAAAAAAAACAAAAACAAAAAAAAAAACATGCAACATGCTGTACAGGACTATGAAAGCAAGAGCTCAGTTTTAAAAGGCATTGGCAGGAAGGATGAATGGGTGGGCTCAGTTTGCATTCCAAGAGCTGTCACAGATCAACCCTCCCTGCAATAAAATACAGCTTTACAATAGTTTTCAGAGTTGGGTATGAACAAAAATAAGTAATCTCTGGCAAATAATGATGAGTAGGTCTATCTGATCTTCTGGCAAAAAGAAAGCATTAAGGAATTGGGCTGATAACAGAAAACAGGTTTTTGGATTAACTTCATTGTTCCTTTTATTTGCACCTGCCTAATCTGTCCTATGCCTTGTGTGTGTTATCTGCATAAAATAATCCTCAGGTTTCACCAAAGGGGGGTGGGGGGGGAGAGTGTTTAGGCAACTTGTACGTGGGACCCTGGCTGGTCACACAGGTTACAGCTCGTTGGACCAGGGGGCTGCGTTTTGGCAGAGCCCAGAGAACAGAACAAAGGACCAAGGGGAAGAAGGAGCAGTAGGAAAATGGGGGTCCAAGAGGCAGGACCCTGCCCTGTGGTGTAACCCTAACCCCCCTGGGGTTTCACTTTTATACTTCCTGGTGAATCTGAGACCAACTGTCCTTGCTGCTGTATCAACCAGATTGCTAATAAAACCTTTGGACTTCCACACTGGCTGATAGGGACTTCCAGGGACCCACCTGGAGGGAGGTCCCAGGGGAGCCCAGAAGGTGCAGGAGTTTGGCCTTCTGAGGCTGGACTTGAGAGCTGATTTCATGGACCCATGGGAACCAGGGCAGTGGCAGAGGGGACCAGAGTCCTTCCTCAAGAATCTTGCTGACAGGCAAGACCTGTGACAACTTCTGCCCAATGGTGCATGGCAGGGAGTCATGCAATGGGCTGCAATATCCTTTACATAGCACGATTCTTTGCAAAATGTTCTACAGACCACATGCCCACTACAGAAATATAGCAGTTTCTAGAGTGCAAGATGTGAGCTGATGTTAAGCAAACTCATATGAAGCATAGAACAAGAAATTAATACTTTCAAGTGAAACATCCAGGGGAATTCAGGAAGGCTGATTGTAATTTAACTCACAATGAAATCTGGCTGGGACCGAGCGATCACAGGTTCTGTTTCACATTTCATATGAATGACAATACTTCTAGTAACATGGTGTCTTTTAGCACCACTATGCGGATCAGTACCACCTATGGAATCACAATTATTTACTCCCTGCAACAGTAAGGTAGTCCATAAAGGTCTCCAATCCAAGTACCCGCCTTGCTTTGCAAAAAAATACAGATAAAGATACTTGGTTCAGTTTTGCAGCCAAATGGCCTTATAGTCATTCAAACAATGATGAAATTGTGAGTGCTTTGGAGGACAGGATCACCATTCAAAATTATTTGAACAAACTGGTGAAATGGTCGGAGAACAAAATTCAATCAAGTGCCAAGTACTCCACTTAGGGACAAACAATCCATTGCACACATACAAAATTGGCAAAGACTGCCTAAGGAGTACTGCAGAAAAGGATCTGGGTGTAAGAGTGGATCACGAGCTAAATGTCAGTCAGCTGTATAGTACTGTGACAAAAAAACTCACACCACAAGTGCCATTTTGGGGTATATTAACAGGAGTATTGTGATTAAGACATGAGAAGTGATTCTTGCTCTCTACTCTGCACCAATTAGGCCTCAATTTAAGTCATGTCCAGTTTTGGGTACCTCATTTCAAAAAGGATGAGGAGAAACTGGACAAAGTCCAGAGAAGGGCAACAAGAATGATTAGAGGTCTGGAATATGTGATCTGAGGGAAGATTGAAAGAGCTGGGTTTGTTTAGTCTAGGAAAAAAGGCGACTGGTAACAGTTTCAAATAGCTAAAAGGTTGTTATGAGAAAGGAGAAAAATTATTCTCCTTAATCACAGATGATAGGACAAGAAGCAATGGACTTAAATTACAGCAAGGGAGGTTCAACCTACATATTAGGAAAAAAATCTTAACTGTCAGGGTGATTAAACACTGGAATCAGTTGCATCCAGAGATTGTGAAATCTCCTACACTGGAAGTTTAAGAGCAGGTTAGACAAATGCCTTTCAGAGCTGGTTTAATAGGCGTACTTAGTCCAGACATGAGTGCAGGGAACTGGACTTGATGATCTGTCATGTTCCTTTCCAGTTTCTGTGATTCTATTACACTAACACTGCTCCTAGCTCAACAGAATTAGGTCATGGTGCAATATCAGTGACTCCAACCTGAGCTGACAGTTTCCAACTCTGTAGCTTTGTTTTAAACAAAAAACAAACCAGATCTCATGCTGGATGTCAAGCTATTCAAGGACATACTCAGCCAAAAGCTGTGCAATTTCCTGGTCCAGAGCAAGGTTCTTCCGTTTCAGTTCTTCAATGTCCCGCTGTAAGGCTTCCTTACTGGCTCCTTCTGATTGACAGGCCCTTGGAGGCTGGATCTGTAGAGCAGAGACTATTTTCAACATTCCACTAATTCAGCACTATAGGAGATGCCACTGTGCCATGGGGAACTTATCCGAAGAAATATTAAATATTTGTTAGGTGATGCTTCAGGAATAAACTATGTGAAAAGGGAAAATAAGACCTTGCAGTGGAAACCCAAGTTGGTTAACTTATTACTCTATTTAATGCCAGCCAGCACCATGTCATTTGTGAGCTCTTCAACAGAGGATGTATCTTGCTTTCTAAAACCTTTAAAATTCAACTCTCAGCAAGCCAGTATCTAGCACTGAAACATATATATGTAGTAGTGCCTGCTGAGTAGCTTGAACTATGTAAAAATCCAGGAGCAGCTCTGCTATTGTTTGGATGAGAAATCCATTCTGCCAAAGCACTCCCATTACCACCATAAATATCACGACCAACCTCAATTTCGGCCAAAAGAGAAAGGTCTAAATGAGCCACAAAAACTATCCTTTCCATTAGAAGCCATCTCACCAGGACAGCTGTGAGCCCATTTAGCCTGGGATATGTCCCCTGACATCCTAGCACCAAATACAAGTACACAGCTTCCATACTGATAGCTAAATGTGACTGACTGACTGACCCTCACACTAAATTTATATGGCAGCAAGGGATTATGTGACCTTTTGTATCTCTTTCTCTGTACCAGGAGGTATAGAAGCATTGAAGAGGAAGGATACCCCTGCCCTGTATCTACACATTGACTGGCAGAAAATCTGAACTCTACTCTGTTTATCAACATGCTATGTAGCATGACAGAAAGCCAACTGATGTAACCACCAGC
The DNA here is from genome assembly GCA_007922195.1 of Podocnemis expansa. Classification (NCBI taxonomy): domain Eukaryota; kingdom Metazoa; phylum Chordata; order Testudines; family Podocnemididae; genus Podocnemis; species Podocnemis expansa. Next base: position 10,167,413 of record ML682047.1, read on the forward strand.
CTTAACTACTGCTATTCTAGTCTAAAAGAGACAGTGAGAGGCCAGGATATCCAACTGGGATGTTGTCATGGATGGAAAGGGTAGCAGACCACAGCATCCCCCTATTGTGGTCCAGGACAGCCTTAACTTTGGAGGTAAAACCATCCTTTTCTCAATGGGAAAGAAGAGATCATAGAGACACTTACTGGAGACTTGAAACCTGCACTGCAATTTCTCAGGATTCCCGTGGGTGTCCTGGATTAAAACACAAAAGTTACCTTTTTGAACAGCATGAGTGTAGCCTGACAGAATGAAACAGTTTTAGCCTATGTGCATCTTTCAGTAAGGACAGAAGTAGCTACTACAGAAAGATGATACTCTCAATTCCACAGCAGAGTAACAGCAAGGATCCAGTTTCACCAATGACTTCTCCAATCTGTGAAGTCACCTGGGCTTGGCAACTGGGTGCATCCCCGAGGCTTGGGAAAGCCAGTCCCACAAAGACCTTTGGGAAAGGAGAAGCAAGGCACGTCACGCCTCTAAGGATCCCTGCCAGCTCCATTTCTGAGCAGGTCAGGAAAAGACTCATTCCCAGAGGGCTAGGGAAAGGGTGGGACCAGTGTAAGGTTACCAAAGCATGCAAAGAAGGACAGAGAAGTACAAAAGGAAGGCCACTAGGGGATGCATGGAGAAAATGTAGGATTAATGTCATAATCTTCTGTTTTTAGGGACCCCTGGCACACTTCCCCCTAAAAATAGGGTGTTCCATCACACTTTAACCCCTGTACGTAAAAAGCCAGACAAAATCATGCATTTTTTAAGTGTCTGGCAGACAGAGGATGTGTCTTCCTTTTGTCTGACAGCTGGTAACCCTCCTCCAGTCACTAGTGTACCCTGATACCTCCAGGGGCTGGAAAAGGAAAGCCCCAGGCCCCTAACAGCTGGGGAGAAGGAAAGTCCCATCCCGGTGAACAGTACCCAACGGCTAAGGAGGGGGATACATCTCTTGAAGACGGGACTAGGGAATTATATTGAACTTGCTCATACCGCCTTAGGAAAGGCCTAGATGATGGCCCCCTTTTCCCACGCAGCCCTGGGCTCTGCTCCAGCACCCCACAAGGCGGGGGTCTTTGCTCCTGGTTATCCAGGGGTGCCTGCAAGGTAGAGGACCTAAAATCCACCCCACGGGCCTCATCACTGCCTTGCATGCTGCAAGGAAATTGCATTACAGCCTCTCACTCCCTCCCACACTGCATGTTGGGATTTGTAGTCTGAGAACTTCATTAGAGCACTACCTGCTGGGATTTGTAGTCTACGACGAGTTAAAGCCTCCATTGCACACTGGGATGTGTAGTTTGAGACTTAAGCCTGTCCTTGAAGACAGGCTATCAAATATTTTCTTCTATTTGTTAACAGTTTGACACCCTGCCACAACTTGATTTGCTCTTTTTACCTTGGATACAGGTATTTTCTTTTAAACAGTTGTCAGAGCTGTAGACATGGACTTAGGAGCGAGGGTTTTTCCCAGGTCTTCTGTTAATTTGTTTGACCTTGGACAAGTCACTTTTCCTGACTAAAAGTTAGTTTCTTATATCTAATATTATGTGACTTTTGTAACTTGAGTAATAGCTGTTTATTATTTAAGTGGAGAATTGTGGCCAGTGCTACAGGAGATAAATATTTTTTCTCCCACAAAAGGTCATGCAATAATAAATTTGTTCATCTTTAAGTGGCACACAACTCCCTGTTTGTTTTACAAGATAAAAAGTTAAGGTTTGAAGGTTTCAGTGGTATAATCTACAAGGAAAGTCCTCAACAACATTTAAAATCTTACCTGCTGCTATTACAAATCACTTCTGATGTCTACACATGAGCAAGCATATGCTAAGGTTTATTATGTAGGACATTGCACACAGTGCTCATGTCATTGTAAATTTGGAGAGCTCTTCATCCTTCGACACACTAACAGGAGAGAGACCAGCAGCAACAATTTCCATTCGTTCTCCAGAATCATATGATCCATGAGTAAATGCTTCCATCGTCCACACAACTGCTTTCTCCCTTTTGTGTTATAGGCAATGGAGAATCCCATTATAGAAGTACAGCAGCCTGTTTGTCAAGCATTTTCTACAACACTTGAAGCCTTTGTGTCAGGCTTTTATCCTTATGCTTAAGACTTCTGAATATTTTATGTTACTTCTAATGACACTAACACCTACGTACCCTGTACCACCATCTTCAAAAATGCTTTATAAACTAACCAGTCATCCCAACAAACAAGCAAAAAAGGATGGATTGAGATTAATGCACCAGTTGCCATGTTTTTTCAACTAATTTGAAAATAAAAATCTAGAAAGCCATTTGTTCTATCAGTCCCATTCCATAATTAATTTTCTCAACTGTTAGAAAAATGTCTTCAGTGATGTGCTTATTTTGAAAAAAATTAATTTTCTAATAACTAATTTTAATGATATATTCCTAATTACTTTTCTACTAGGGTATCAGAGTACTTTATAATCAGTTGATATATTAACTATAGACACTGAACATTTTACGCAAGAGTGAAATACAGCCATCAATGGGTGAAGTGCATCAGATGTTTAATAGCACACACCCCAACAGTTAAGGACACAAAGTGAAGAATATATTTTTCCATTTTAAATGGCAGATAGAATTTTAGGTGGAGGCAACACATAATCATTGTTATCCAAATAATTTTAAGAATGTAGCTTGTCACCTGTGTAAATACCTCAACGCTTTAAAAGAGTGCCATTGGTATTCTAAGGTTCACAAGTAACCAGAACCTTGATTTTATATTTAAGCCAAAGACAGTATCTCTTTAACCACAACATCTATTAACAGCCTTTGGGCAACTGTCTCAGTATTGAGTAAGAAGAAAGTGCAACACTTGCAGAAATACCAGCATAACTTCTGGGTGCCTTTGATTATTTGTTACATTTCTTCTCCATATATAGATCTAACTGAACATTGCTCTCAACAGCCCAATTCAACAAACAATAAACAAAAATCATGGGATAAGTGTTCAAAACACAACATAAAAAGCTGCAGCTGGTTAAGGCAGAATCTGAGTTTAAAATGGGTTACATTTCACAATATTTGAAAACCTGCACCACACCCATCCTGTCAGCTGTTTCACCTACATTCCTATCCTTAACTGGGGCTTCTCTGTCATGCCTCCCTATGGGAGGCTTAATGGAGCATGCCAAAGACAAGTTAAGAAAAGGACTGTATAGAGTAGTTGTGATCAATCAATCAAATCATAGGGCTGGAAGGGACCTCATGAGATCATCAAGTCCAACCCCCTGGGAATTGAACCCAGGACCTTCTGCATGTTAAGCAGAGGTGCTAGCCACTACACTGACTGTTTATATGTCCTCTTGGGATGCTGAGCATGCAGGGTAGGAAAACATTCTGATCCACATCTCCTCTACTTGGACAGGTCTACTGAGTATATGTTGGTGGTTTTCATATCATTTACCAGCAACAGCCAAATACCGGAGACAGTATACTAGAGTCAGAGCATCAATGGTCTGATCCATGTCTCAAACGCTCCTATATGCTCCCCTTAAAGAAAATGAACCAGGAAGGTGCATGAATCTTAACCTCATGTTACAGAGCCAAAAAAAAACACCACATTTCATATGCTGTGAACTCCAGAAGTAGGCTAGTGGTAAGGCTATGACTGAATTGGTAGGACTGGATAAACAGGAGAATCCTGCAGAGTAGTGGTGAGAGAATATCTCCATACTGGCATTAACATGGTGCAGACTGACATCAAAATTAGCTCTTCTGGATGCAAATCTAAGAGACATAGTGGCATGATCATCTGCACCTCTTTGGGAACATTTTTGTGTTAAGCAACACGTGTTATGTGTTTTCTAAGGGAGTAGCTCTCAGCCAGGGGGACACATGCTCCTAGGGATATGAAAAGATCTTCCAAGAGGTACCTCAACTCATCTAGATCAGTTTTTTTCAGCCTATGAGTCATGAGCCCTATAGGGGGTGTCACAGAATGTCTTTAGGGGAAGTTGCAAGTGCAGGGGTGGCATAAGAGAGTGGTGAGTAAGGCAATTGTGTGAGGCTCCATCCCATCCATGGGTGCCCCACATAGCTAAATTACACGCTTCAGCTCAGACACTGAGGCCCCCCCCTTGTCAGGTTACCTAACAGTTATAACCATTGCAGACTTGTTTAGTGCAAACAAGATCCTGGGGGGGGGGGGGGAATTAAGTGAAAACTTGTGGGCTCATCTAAAAACAATCTGGGATGCTAATCAAAGGTTCAAGGAAAGAATGAATGGCAGGGATGCAGCAGAGCAGTGCGTGAATGAAGATAATGCATCACTCTATTCTTGCCTGTATGTAACCCAGAAACTTTTGCAAAACCAAGGAGAAGTCTGGTGCACTTTTAAAAAGTCACAAATTTATTTATTGCATGAGCTTTTGCAGCAGAGAATCACTGCCAGATGCTTGAAGATTTTGGTTAGCAGGAATTAAGGGTCAGAGACCACACTGGTAAGGAGTGGGAGTAACCCCTGCCCTTCAGTACAGAGGCCCCACATCCAGGGCTGGCCCAAGCATTTTAGGCATCCTCAGTGAACTATTACTTACCCCCCCCCTTCAATATATAGTGAAGTTACAATATATTTGTTAGAGGAAAAAAAAAATCACTTTCTAATTTGGTGCCCCCTAAAGCTTGGCAGTGGTTTTCAACAGGTGTGCCGTGACACACTTGTGTGCCGTAAGAACTGTCCAAGTGTTCTGTGAAATTTTATACAAAGGAAATTAAAAATCAATCTTAAACAGTATTCTATCCAACCAAAATTAAAACTCAAAACTAGTGAAAAGTCAAATTAAGAGTGCAGTATCAATCTTGATTCTAAAATGTTAATGCAGGTGGCCAAACAGCAAAACTGAGATGTGTACGTTCTTCCAGTGGATTTGAAACATTAAAGCATTTGATCCTTCTATAGTTTGTTGTACACACTATGTTGGGTGCCACTTGAGTAAGACTATAGCCGTAACTAATGCAAGTAAGTATGACATTTATGAGCAAACAAGAGTGGAATTGTTTGTCTCTGTAACAGGGCCCCTTCCCCTCCTAATGGGGGTGGGGGGCTGCCAGGGTCTCCAGCCCACCCTCAGGGGCAAGACCTCCATGTCTTTAGTTCCTTGTTCTGGCCAAGGCTATCCAGCCACCAGCCCAGCATAGGGCAGGGCTACCAAGTCTCCGGCCCCTTGGCTAGGCAAAGTCACACAACCCTCAGCAGGGCTGGTCCAAGTCATTAGCCTCTTGGCAGGGTACAATCAAAGTCACAAACAACATCTTTTAGGATGTCTAGGAATGGATGATATCACCCCAGGGTTTGCAAACAGCAAGGGTGCTCAGGTTAGGGGAAGGGATCAGCAGGGGTGTGGCATCACTCCACCCCACTGTGTCCCAGCTCAGGTCCCCAGAAGGGCCCAGGGCTTTGGTGCAGGGTTCAGTGGGGTCCTGGCCACAATACACTAACCTTGAGGGGTAGCTCATGTGACCTGAGGCTTTGGTGCAGGGGTCAGCAGGGTCCTGGCCACAACACACCACCCCTGACATGTGGCTCCTCACTGAGGGAGGAGTCCCCCACTCCCCATCTCTAGCCATACCTCATCCTATATCTCCTCAGGGTGGTCACCCAGGGGTAGACTGTAAAACCCCTCAATTTTGTCAGGTACATCAGGGAGTCCTTCCAGTTCTTCTGCAAGGGGTAACTCCTCCAGGTTGCTGGAAGTGCACAGAGGCACAAGGTCCTCAGCAGCCAGAAGTAGCTCCTCCAAGTCACAAAAGACAGGCAGACACTTGGGGTCCTCAGCATCTAGAGGTAGCTCTTCCACATCACACAAGCTAGGTCAGGGTTTGAGGTCCACAGCAGGTGCCAACTCAGGACCACTCACCAGTCCCCCTCCAGGTGTGGGGCAGCCCAGGACTCAGGCAGTGGTCTCCAGTCACTACCCATGGGCCTGGGTTCAGAGATCAGAGCCTAACTTCTCCCCAGGATAGCACAGGGTCAGAAAGAGACAAAACTACAGCCTTTCCCTTCACTGACCTAGCTTGAACAGAGCTACCTGCCTCCCTTTTTATACTTCCTGGCCCGCCCCTCCACTTCCAGGCTGGCTCTGCCCCCCAGCCATCCTGCAGATCTTTCTGGGCTTTCTTTGAGGGGGCCCGTGCCTTGCTGCGACAGTCACATTGAAGTGTGCTATGTTACTGAAAAAGTTGGGAACCACTGCCCTAGGCCAGTGGTTTTCAAACCCCAAGACAGGACCCAATACTGGGTCACTAACTCGCAGGTACTGGGTCACGGTGCCTCTTCTGGTGCTACGGAAAGACTGGAATGAATTGCTTGAAGATCTCATTGTTTGGTCATGGGCCTAAATGCACGGCCATAACTACGGCGGGGCGAGCAGGACTTTGTCCCAGGTGGGCTGGGGTGGCTCCATCAAGCGGCTACATTAAAGGGTGCATTCCACACCGCTTGCTCCAGGTGCTGGTCATTGTAAGGGGAGCCGTAAACAGTAGTTATAGCTCTGATATTTTTCAACAGAGTCCTGAGGAAAAATATTTGAAAACCACTGGTCGATCGCCTGATTTGTGTATATGGTTGGATTGGCCCTGCCAAAAGCTCCTTACACCCACACAGGCGCGGACAATTCCTGAGGGGCTGTTCCATGATGTGGGGCTAGTGTCAGAGCTGTAACACTGTTTTTTGCCACCCAGGGCGTGTTACGATCGGAACGTGCCCCTTGCCATTAGCAGCACTTTGACCTGGAGCTGCAAAAGCTGCCCTTTAATAGAGTGGCTCTATTGAACCGCTCTGTGCTGAGCGAGGCTTTGCCCTGTTGTCCACGCCATAGTTACAGGTCTGGCTAGTGTGGCCACCAAGTTGGGAACCACTGCCTGAGGCAAGTAGTTTTCAAACCCTGGGTCAGGAGGGAGCCAATACTTGGTCGCCAACTCGCAGATACTGGGTCATGGCAGCCCCTCCTGCTGCCACCAAAAGACTGGAACATGTTGCTCAAAGATAAGAAGCAAGGAGTCCTGTGGTACTTAAAAACTAACAGATTTATTTAACGCGTTAGCTTTTGTGGAAGAAAATCCCACTTTGTTAGATGCTTGGAAGATGGGGGAACTTACAGAATGGGATGCAAATCAATGCAAGGGAGTGTAAGACATGGCATCAGGATGCAATAAATCTGTTAACCTTTTACATGCCACAGGACTCCTTGCTTCTTTTGCTGAACTAGACTAAGACAACTGCCCCTTTGCAACTTGCTCAAAGATGTCATTATTGGCTAGAGTTACTAGACACCAAAGCATGGAAAGGAAGACAGGGAAGCATGAAAAGGAGGGCATTGGAGGACACATGGAGAAAAATTTAGTATTCGTGTAATATTCTTCTGTTTTTAGGGCACCCTGGAATGCTTCCCCCTAACAACGGGGTGTTCCAGCATACTTTAACTTTATAGGGATAAGTAAAAAGCCAGACAAAATCTTGTACTTTTAAAATCCCTGCCAGATAGATGACATGAAGGTAAGAAGGAAGAGACATCCTACTTTTGCCTGATGTCTGGTAACCCAACTGCTGGCTCACAGGCCTAAATGATATTTTTCGACTGGGTCCTGAGGAATAAGGTTTGAAAACCACTGGGCCGCCACCTGATTTATGTAAACGGTTGGACTGGCCCTGCCAGAAGCTCCTCACGCCCTTATGGGCACGCATGCACAAGGAGCAGCTGTTGTGTAAGGTGGGGCGAGCGTGGCTGATGGGGTGGACACACTGAATCAGGGGAGCCGGGCAGCCCTGAGTTGGCACAGCAGGGAGTGCTGGGGGCACCTCCATGCGGGAGGAAGGGGGCTGTGAGCAATGTTCCCTCTAATTGTTCATAGGCTGTGTGCACAAAAAATTTCTTCTGTGCAAATTTTTGGACCCAGTGTCCAAATTTGTGCACACTCCAGTGAGTGTGGTCATACTTGTGAGTGCAATCAAGTAAGTGTGTATGATTCAAATAATATCTAAATTTGATTTTGATCTAGTGATGGAAAAGAGTTTATAAATGACAAAACCTTCTTTGAAACATGTTACTTGAAATCACTTTCTTAAAAGAAGCATAAAAATATTAGCACTGTTGAATTTTTGTGTGCAAGCTTTATTTTGTTGTGTGCGTGGATTTCACAACCTGTATGCCTGTGCACACAAGCACAGGTTAGAGTAGGGGGTCTCAAACACGTGGCCTGTGGGCCGCATGCAGCCCACAGAGCTGCCTCCTGCGGCCCCTGATAACCCCCAGAAGCCTGGGGCTCCCACCTTTCTACCCATGCAGTTTTCAAATGCCAAGCCTCTCTACAGATGGAGACCAAGCAGCCTCACCACCCCACTGTGTTATCAGCCACTGACAGGGAGGAGCTGAACCGCTGCCTGGGAGCTGCCCTATTCACATGCAGCACTTGATCGGGAACTGCCCTCTTCACATGCAGCAGCTGAAGTAGGCTGAGCTGTCCAGAGAAGGCTCAGGTGCGGGGGGGGCCCTTAAAGGAGGGTGGCCTGAGCCTGTGCCAGCCCTACCACTGCCAAATTCGAGTGGGCAGACAGGCAGGGGGTGTTTCCCCCTCTGCCGACCCCAGCGTGGCCAAATTTGAGCAGGTGGTGGGAAGGATGTTTTCCCCACCACGGGTCCCAGCGCTGCCCCCAGGGCCAGTCAGGGGGCTGCTTATTTACAGTCCTGGGGAGGGCTCTGACCCACCTGTTTGCAGCCCATCCCTCTCCTCCCCTCCTGGCTTGGGGATACATGCAGCCCCCTCTTCTGAAAACAAAAACCCCCCAAATCTTCTAAAACAATTGAATTTGATTTAAAAAACTAAAACCTTGATAAAAATTTCATTTAAATTTACCTCAAATTGAATAAATAAATTGAATTTCATTTAAATTTACTTCAAATTGAAACAGCAATTAATTTATTTCAACTAACATCCATTTGAATCCAATCAATTAAATTTTAATTGGTGGTCCTCCCAGGTTGGAAAAAAGTATATTTTTCGCCCTCAAACCAAAAAAGAGGGGCAACCACTGATTTCTAATGTCAAATTTTACATGGGTTGGTTCACTCTTTGTCTTTTTGATGCTTTTGCCCTCTTGAACGAAAGCAAATTGAAAAGGAAACACGCGTTTTAGCTTTGGAAACACCGTTCCCTCTAAGCTGCGCGCGTGTGCAAGCGCACACAGGTCATGAAACCTGCGCACAGGGCAAAATAAAGTGCGCACAAAATCGTGCGAATATTGCTGCTCAGAAAGAAATGTTTTCGCGCACACAGATTGTTTGCGCACAGTCGACCAGTAATGAGAGCGAACATTGACTGTCAAAATTAGCATCGAATCGAATCAGAGGGTTGGACGAGATCGCCTCGCATAGCCTTTAGGTTACAGTTTCAAAAAAGGGAATACATGGACTTTGATTAGCGTACTATATTACTCTTAATTTTTGACTGTACTGCCACACCACTGTATGAAAAGCTTTCAGGGGTGCAGCCCTGGGGCCAACAGCCTAGTCCTCATGTGGCCCTTGAGGTGATTTGAGTGTGAGACCCCTGCCTTACAGGGCAGACAGGCTGTGAGGGAGCTGAGGGAACCTGGCGAGGCGCGCGCGCCAATTCTCCTCAGCGCTCGGGGGCACGCGCAGGCGCACGCGCGCCGCCAACGGCGCCGCGCGCGCGGCGGTGGGCGGAGCCTGCGCGGCTCCTCCCCGGCCTCGCGCCGGGCTGACGTGGCTCGGCGGGGCCCGGGCCGGAGATGGCGGACGGCAGCAGGCAGAGCAAACTGGCCGCGGCCAAGAAGAAGGTAACGAGGCCGGGGGTGGGGGGCTGGCGCTGTAGCGCGGCCGCGCTGGTTCCGCGGGGGGGGAGGGGCGACGCCCCCCATCCCGGCCTGCGCGGGGCCGGCCGGGCCTCGGGCCTCAGCCCCGCCCCGCCAGGCGCGCTTGTCAAGCCTAACCCATGTATCCATGGCATCAGCTTTCGTGGGAGAAAATCCCACTCGGCCTTGAGGAGGGGCAGCTTTCAGCTTGAGGCAGACTCCCCAAAACCTCCCCCCTCCAGGGCCTGTGTTTTTTGGGAGCCAGGATTGGGTAGCAGACCTGCAGGTGCTGCCACCCCACTGCTGCCACCAAAAGACTGCGGTGCGTTGCTGGAAGATGTCACAGGTGGGTGGCGGGTTTGTGTCATTTTTCTCAATGGGGTCCCAAGAGGAGGTTTGGAGACCGTTGTCCGAGCCCCGCCGCTTCGCCAGGAGGCTCGGCAGGCGTAGGAGTGAAGCGCTGAGACTTTCCTCTTCGTTGGACAGAAGTTTCTAGCCCCACGCAGCGTCCTGCCAAAAGCCAAGTGTTGCCCATCCAGGTTTGATGGGGGGGCATAGAGGAGCCTGGGATCACTGTTCTCTCTAAGCCGTGCGCGTGTGCACACAGGTCGTGAAACCTGTGCACGCAAAACAATAAAGTGCACACACAAAAATTCAACAGTGCTAATGTTGGTGCTCACAAAGAAATGTTTTTGCGTGCACAAAGAGATTGTTTGCGCACATAGTCTATGAGTAATTAGAGGGAACGTTGTCTGGGACCCAGACTTTAATAGGAAAGGACAGGAGCTCTGCTGGCCCAAGAAAGGACCCGGGGCTCGGTGCCCCAGGCCTCGCATTCGTCGCTGCTGTGGGCGGCCTGGCCACGGACTCAGGCGCTGGGACTCGGGGCTTGAGCCCCATAAGCCCGGTGCCAGGAACACCCCCGGTAAAGGAGTTGGATGGGGCTCACTAGCTATGGTTTGGTCACCCCTGCTATAAGACATTTTGGAAGAGCCTCAGTGTGCAGAAGATTTGAGAGGTGTTCTTCTAACTAACAGTAGTGACAGCTTCATTTAGAGAATTTACTGTATGACCTTATCCCATGTTTTACACCCCCTTGCATTTATTTTCATTCCATTCTGTAAGTTCACCCATTTTTGAAGCATCTGACAAAGTGGGATTTTCTCCCACGACAGCTCATGCGAAAAATAAATCTGTTATTCTTAAAGTGCCACATGACTCCTTGTTTGTTTGTTTGTTTTTTATGTAAAGAAACCCAGAGAAAAAAAATGGCTTGTTAAGATATAATGTAGCTTTAGTTTACTGGTTGATTCTCTCTTATGATGCAATCATTACAAACATTTCTTATCACTGATCTATCACAGTGAGAGGCAGCTGTGTGGTGAAGTCAAGCAGATGGAAAACTCCTCTGGAACAACTCTGCCTTCCATTTTGAAATATGCCTTGTAGCGGGTGACTTATAACCTTGACTTTGAGATATTTCCATAGCAATGCCATGTTCACACTGGAGGTGATCTGGTGCTATCTACAGATATTAGCATCTAGCGTGACCAGTGTGAACAAGGATCTTTTGTGTGAAGATCGTGTTATAAAACCGGATTAACGTATGCTTGGTGTGATTAGTGGTGCTCTACTTAATGCTGTTTGGTTATCATTGTTCTGCATGATTGGGACCAATTATTATTTAGGCAGGGTTTATTTGTTCAATTACAGGTAGCAGTTTTCCAAGTCTTGTTCTGTTTTCTTGATGTATCCTACTTGGACTGAAACTATATAGTGTTTCCATCCACATGTATAAGTGGTACTCAACCATGGCTGACATTCAGTTGTGGTGGACCTGGATTTTAACAACAAATGGCCAAACCATTAAGTGTGATATTAAAGGTGGATTTTGTAGGTAGTAACCAGAGCCCGACTATGCTTTTCTAAAGTCCGATTAGTAATCGTTGCTGTAAATGCTTTGTAGAAGGACCATGAACACAAACAACATAGTTAATCATTTTGTTCACCTTCCTGTTCTTCACAAGATTATTGCCTCTAATTCCTATTTGAATGAATTATCTCTGAGGCCTCCCTCACTATCCTTGGGAACCTGTTGCACAGTTGACTAGATCTCATTATTGGGATTTCCCCTTCCTCACACCAATATTCAGGTTAAATTATCCTTTTCTTAATTTCCCTCTGTTATCATTAGTCATATCTTACCACCACTCTCAATTCTTCTTCTTCTTCCTTGTTTATACCCCTCAGGAATTTGTAGATAATCACATTCTTCTCTCACCAAGCCCTTTAACTGTTGCATAGGTGAGCTGTATTTACTCAGATCTTTTAATCTTTCGTTGTGATCAACACTTCTACCTGTCAACTCACTTATTTGCATTCCCTCTGATATAGGTAATTTCTCTTGTGTTCATACCTGTTCTGACTTTTATTCTATGGTCCTGTGTTTTGACATCATAGATGTGGAAGGCTTAATCAGTTAGAACTTCAGATTCTTCCTCCTTTTTCTCAGCTGAAGGAATATCAACAAAAGAATAGCCCTGGCGCAACAGCAGGAGCCAAGAAGAAACGAAAAAGTAAAGATGGAAGTAGACCAGAGACTCCAACAAACGATGAGAGACGGTCTCCAGAGAATGTGAGTAACTTTTTCTTTTCTTACTATAAATTGTTTGCCACTGCTTTTCTGTTTGGTTCTTCCAACCAGTTTGTTTTTCTGCAGCCAAAGTTGAATTTTGACAGTGGTAGTATGTGAAGGAGAGATTACTTCTTCAGTACTGACAATGCCAGTCACTAGAACAGAAAGTAGCTAAAATTACTTAATGTTGCATGATGGTGCCAGGTAATACGGTGTAGCAATATCTGGCTCTATGAGAATACGCTGGAAGTGGCCAGTGTTGATATTTGAGACTTGTTTTGGTAAAGAGAGAGTTAACGTGAATTCCTTTGGCTAAAGCAACCCTTTGATCAATATCCTCACTCTGTCCTTTTCTGAGCCATTTCTCTTTCCCCTTTTCTTTCACCTCCTTTAGATTCAGAACATTCTGAAGGTGCTGGTGTCAGACCTTAACCGATCCAATGGGGTAGCCATACCCTCATTGGACAAGAGGAAGGTGAGGCAGTGTTCAGAATCTGTCTGATTAGCTTGCTGTCCATACTGCATGCTTCAGAGTCTGTTTAAACTTGCTTTAATTTTTGGAATGGAACATCATGCTGGTATTTTTGTTGTCAGTAGCTTGAGTTTTGTTGCTGTTTTCATTAATGTTGAGCTATTTTGAATGTGCTTTTTTGTTCTTATTTATGTTTTCCTTTGGATTTGTGCCGTCTTTTAAAATGTGAAGTGAGATGTGCCAAGGACTTCCCCTTAAGATAAAACTGTGAGATCAGCTTCTTTGGGATTATGTCAGAAATCTTGGGTGAGGCTGAATGACTGTAGAGGCTGACACTCCATCTCTCCCTTTCCCACTCTTTGTGTTTCCAGGGAGATGTAGCATGGGGACAGAAAAGCATTGTTTAAACTGGAATACGGGCTGGGTTTGTTAGTTCCTTAGCCTATAATCTTGTTTGTATGTCATTGTTTTATTTATAAGCACATCTCTGAAGGGCATGTTCTTCTTGCTCATCTTTAATCAACCAGTTGCCCTGAGTTAGCTGTGTAGTTATTCCAGCCAACTCGTTTTGTGACAGGTGATGAAACTTGCACATGTGATCAGTCTGGCGAGTAACATGGTTTTAAATATATCTAGGCACAGAAGTCAGACATACTTTATATCAAGTGTTTACATGCTGTAGTGTCTTTGTGTTTCCTCTGCTCCTGAGAATAAAGGGAAAAGGAGGATTTCAGCTAGCAAGAGTACAAGACCAAGCCTATAACAGCTTTTCATTTTCAGTGTATTTTGTTACTGAAAGTTCTATGTAAGTTAAAGTTGATAAAACTCAGCACAAAACTTAATTTGCCTTTTAACTTGTGCCATTGTGCCTACAAAGGGCTTCACCTTACCTTTGGATTTCTGTCTCTCACCAAATTCATCATTATGATACTTGTATGCTCTTTTGTTCCAGCCATAGAATAGTGGAGTGAATTGCTAGGGGACATAGAATGGCTTTTGTGCGCTGAAACCTGCATGCTGTGATAGGTGAAATAAGTCTTGTATTAGTTTTCTGTGTGGGATTATGCAGCAACTGACCTCAAAGTCATACAATGCACTTAGAAGGCTATTGTGCCTATATTGTGTGCATGTTTATGGGCAAGTGCCAAAATGACAGGAGAATTTATATAAGGTCCTTCTTTGTGGGATTAGATGTGCCTTGCTAGCATCAGATTGTTCTCACTGTGGTTGGAGTTTTCCTTTCTTCTGAGGTCTGTTTGCCACTTATTAAACATGTGTATAATTTAATTAAGTTAATGGATGTTTTCAAATGAATGCCAGAGCTATGACTACAGTTTTAGTGCTTTTGTGAAAGCAGAGACATTATTCTTTCATGTGGCTGTATGACCTCAGCGCTTCACTTACCTACCTTTGCAGGGAGAGAGATTATTTTTTGGTCTGTGTAGCTACTTTGGATTTTCATTTTGGAGGCTGTGCATTGTTAAGCCCTGGGCCTTCAACAGCAACTTGGAAATTAGCCTTTAACTGCAGCCTCTAATGAGCGAGAGAATTTCTGTTCCCAGTTGTCTTGCTGATAGAATTCCTGAGTCAGGGAAATGCTGCTTCGAACGCTCATTTGGTGTTAATAGGCAGAAAAGCTGAATGTAGGCTGTTTGGCTAAGGCTGTCATCGGTTTCTTAACATAGTCAGGCAAATCCCTCCCACCTCACCCACTGTAGCCTTGTGGTTGTGTGGCAGGGAGAGAACCTGACACAGCAGGAACCTTTGAGAAAAAGCAAATGGATCATAGTGTGTATGAGGCTGGGTGGAATAATTAGCTTTTATTCCAAGTTATTAGAATTTCACAACAGTTTAATTTTCTGAATGAGTATTTTGGTATTTCTAACATGTCCCTTAGCAAATTGGCTTGTCATGCTGCGATCTTCCTCAAGCCCTGCCTGAGAATGAGTTTTCGTCACGGTTACTGTTAAACGTATATTGATTACATCTTTTAGCATGGTACACTGGATGAGTAAAAAGACAAGGTTCTATCCTGAAAAACTAACATGTACAGTTAAAATCAAATACTTCACTGGGTAGGAGGAGGATACCTTCTGTTGACTTTGTAATCTGTTTTTGTGATTTACTAAACCAATATCAGGGCAAAATAATCTGAGATTGGCAGCATTGGGAATGGGATACATTGTGTTGTTTGGG
Organism: Podocnemis expansa; assembly: GCA_007922195.1. Classification (NCBI taxonomy): domain Eukaryota; kingdom Metazoa; phylum Chordata; order Testudines; family Podocnemididae; genus Podocnemis; species Podocnemis expansa. Next base: position 10,182,599 of record ML682047.1, read on the forward strand.
AAGGTTAAGTATATTGACCTCTGAGAGCACGAATGAATCCTGCTAAAAAAAACTTAGAAAAATTAGTATTGTATTCCCCCATCCACCTAGCTCAGTCATCTTGTTAGCTTCATTAAGTTATGTGTCCTGTATCTTGGTGTTTGTAGTATTCACCTTAGTGCCTGACACATGGGACGATTGCTGATCAAGCAAACAGGAGGCAGCAAAATCCCTCTCTGCACCTCCAAGCAGTCATGAAGTTGGAGGAGAGAAGAGAAGTGTTCTATCATCTGTCTGATCAGCCAGGAAGGGGGTGGCTGGAATAAGAGAGGAAACAATCAAATGGTGTTGCAGAGAGCCTTAGAATGCAAGACATTCAGTTGGTAGCGTCAGTATATGATGACTGATCGCGGTTTGGCAGTGTAATGACACAAATTGCAACAGAATACCAAAACGTTGCACTGGGGCTTTGTGATCACCAGGATTACTTGCTCTGCAAGGTTGAAGAGGTATATGAGGGATTCTCTAGTGGCTCTGTGATTTGGTAGGAGTAATTGATGTTAAATTATAGCCCTTCCACAAATTTCTGTACAGAGATACAGAAATCAATTTCTTGCCCCTTTTTTCCACTTACGCAAACCCTGCCCTAACATTTGCAGGTGTTGTTCCTCTGCATTCCTGTGGGAGTTGCATTTGCTTGCACTAGGGCTGAATTTGGTCTTTGGATTTATAACACCCTCCCTCTTAGTCCTGCTGTACACCTAAAAGTTAGATTGACCCGCCTGCATCGTTCAGGATTGCAAAAAATTTCTCACTTCAGAGATGTAGCTAAAAGTGAGCTAAACACTAGTGAAGACACCACTAAGTTGTTGGAAGCATGTGTCTGTGGGCCTAGCTACCATCTCTTGGGATGGATTTACTACAACAGAAGAACATCTCTGTTGCAGTAAACAGAAAAACTTTTCTGCTGTTGTAGTGTCTACACTACCTCACTACAGCAGCATAGCTGCTGCTGCACCATGGTAGTAATAGTAAGGTAGTTAGACTATGCCTGTCAAACTCTTCAGTTTATAGCACCTCACAGATTTCAGGGTAAGGTATGGGGAGTATCACTTTAGTCCAACTAAACCAGTTCTTGAGTTGCCACTAATCTCTTCTGTTCCATCTCCATTTGTACTCTTTGACCAGCGTTCTCTCCAGAGAGTGTCTGAGTGAGGTGCTTTGCAAAGCAGAGACAATAGATCCAGAACTGCTCTTGCATGATATCCTGTATTTCCCTTACAGTAAATGTAGCAGACGTGTCATTTCTGCATGCAGGTTTACAGTGTGGCTAAGTCACTGCCCCTCAATAGAGAACTGAGCTGGATTCTGCATAAAGCCCTCCCCATCTAGGCTGGAGAGTGGAACAGTAGTCAGCAGTGTTTATTATTCAGTAAAGAAACAGTGGATTGATTGACTTGGTTTGCTCTGGGGAGAACAGATCTTTGTTGATACACACGTTTGTAGTTGACTCCAGTGTTCGATTGGCATGTTTTGTGCATGGAGGTCACATGAGTGTCATATTCAAGTGTTCTTCTGTGTCCCTTCTGCCTACATGTAGGTTGTAATCCCTGTGCTGTGTTTTGTGACAGGCATACTTTGACAGTGATGTTGCCATTCATAATGCTGAACAGCTCGCTGCTGACGTCCCGGTGTTATCTAACCGCAACAGTCTACCTAGCTGTGACTCTGTCATGGCTGGTCCTGGTAGCATGCCACTGTCACAGGTTTGTGAGCATTTGCATCCTGAATACCACCAATGCACTAATGATGCCCTGTTTATGCTGAGCTGAAATGTTTGTATAAATCTAGCAAGATTAGCACAGGTTTTCCAAACAAATGTAAAAATCTCCTTTTCCACTCGAGTCTTGGTCCAATTGTGAGTAAAATGAGTTTTGCACCATTTAAAGAACTTTAGGGACCCACCTGCCATGTGTTCCTCATTTCCTTTCTTCTCCCTCACTCTGTTAGCAGGGAGAATCCTCAGGGTCTCCTCCAATTGAGTAACCAGCCTTGCTTTATAAAATGTTTAAGGATTAAACTGAAATTCTCCAGCAAAGCAAACTGTTGGTGATATTGAGGAACTGTTCAGGACTTTGACAGACCTAGTGTACTGTTCATCTGGTAAATACTACATAATTCCTTTCAGTTTGTGACCCGAGGAATCCCAAAATGAGCAGAAATTATCCATAATCTGGGTCTGATTTGGGTTTGGTATCAGTGCCAAGTTCAGCTTTGGACCAACTGCAGTAATGACAGATGACTTGTAATGCGAGTCCTGGGCTGTATTTGAATGTGCCTGAGTCAAGTATGTGCGCATTTCTCTCTCTTTTCCTCTGGTAGAGCTGTGATTCTTGTGTTTCATCCCGCAGATAGAAGATGTCGATGACCATAAACATACCTTGGAAGAAAATAGGTGAGTATCTTGGTTTAATAAAAAGTTCCTCTAACAGTGTCCTAAATGGGCCAATAAGTTGACACCTCTTGCAGAAATTACTCTCAGATCTGTCCAGGCTTAGGCAGCTCCCTGAATGGATCCCTTGCTAAAGGCAGTGCTTTCTTTTAACTCCATTGTCAGGTCCCTCTCCTCGACAGAGAGCCTCCGTCAGCTGTCCGAGCAGCTCAATGGCTTGGTCTCTCAGGTACTATTTAATTCCATTTGTCCCGTTTCATTTTTTTAAAACGGATCTGGGGAGCGGGTTAAGTAGCCCATGCAGTAAAGTTCTCTTTAAGCCCAGAGTTGTTTGCCGCCAGCCCACTAAACAATAAGACATTTGAACACTGAAAAGCTAAAACAGTTCTTAGGAGTGTGAAACTCAATCAGTGGGAAGAGAAACAGAGTGGGATGTGGAGGACAGTATGTATTCATGGAAACACGCCCTCTCAATTGTGATAGTAAATGTGTGGTACATAGTCTGTGTATTTCAGCTAAGGCTGTTTTGGTAGATGTTGTGGGCAGAGATCAACATATTTAGCTTATCTTTAACTGGACCAGTATGTATGGTCATGTTACCTACCAGCCTTTGTATGGTGCCTTGATAAACTTCAGGTGAAAGGCACTGTATAAGCATTGTGCTGTGGCGGGTTACGTTTGTACGTCCCTTCCTATTTTATATTGAGCCTGTGCCCTTGGGATAGAAAAATTCAGTTATTGACTTTTATTTTTTGTAGTCCACATCCTATGTGAATGGAGAAAGTGCTCTCTCTTCCACAAATATGAAGGAGATGGAGGTAAGAGCTTCATCTCTAATTTTGTCTTTCACTTTCTGTAATACCTCTGCTGATCACCCAGTATGACTGTCAGTGATTGTTGTATTGAACCTACTCATTAAAGTGTTGCGGTTTACAAACTTGACGGGGAGCTGTGCCCAGCATTTGTCATCAGGCATGTATGGTGGCTCCACCCTTGCATACTGGAGCTACCAAGGATTTGTCCTGAGCGCAGCCTCATCTCCCAGTTACTCTTTAAATGGGAGGGAGGCCTTTAGTGGAACGGATAGAACATCATATCATCCAACATAACCTTGTTAAAAGTGAAGTGTTCTTGGGGGACTCAGACAAGAGCAAAACTGTGGTATTGATATTTTCTGTCCTTTTAATTATTGCCTTTTTTCCCCTTCTCCTCTGCCCTCTTCCTTCTCCTGTTTGCATGTGCCCATCAGACACGTTACCAGGAGCTGGCAGTAGCCCTAGATTCCAGCAGTCTAACTAACAAACAGCTCAGTACAAAGATAGAGGAATTGGTAAGAAACAATTCAACCAACTAGTTTGACATTTGTCCGTGCTGCTTCTCCATGCTCTCTGGGTGTCTGTGAGGTTATGGGTTCTTTTACAGTGCCCCAGGGGAAGTGGCTCTCCCAGCATTGTGCGGAGAACAAAGTGGATTTTATGGAAACTCCCATTAGAGTGTAAAAAAGCCAAATTCAGAAAGATTCCTGAATTTACTGGCTTATCTGAGGCATGTGAAATAAAACCATGGAGTTTTAGTTAACCATGCTTTGCCCTCGGTGATGAGACTCACGATAAGGTAACTAATACTGGTCCAGATCTGCAGCCATTGACTTCACTGGAGTAGGTGCAATGGTAGCAACATTAAAATCTGTCTTCTCCCCAGTTGATCTCACTGTTCCATCGTTGTCTGCAGAGTGGGAATAATGGGACTAGGAGTGAGCTGAAGGGCTGGTGTCAGATCATCATCTCTGCCTCTGTGGCACTATGAATGAGCCACTTTGTCCTGTAGCCTGCACTGGTCTTACTGCTGCTTTTCAGCTTGTTGCTTTTAACACAGCAAGAAATGCAACTGCAAAGGAATGGTTGCAGTCTGAAAAGAGCTTTGCTTGGTTTGAAATGCTTATCTCTGTTTCATTCCCCTCGTTTTCCTCCTTGCAGTTCAGTACTCTGCCCGTTGCATCCTACAGCCCCTTTTGTTTTGCTGCATTGGTTTTCTTTTGTATCCCCTTTTCTCTAGTAGCAGTGAGGCTGGGTGCCAGTGGAACCTGGTATAAGAGCAGTGCCCACCAGCGACTCTGCTTGCCTGCTTCCACACAGGCATATGAAATGGTCCCCTGCCTGGAATTACACAAGGCCTATCCTGTGCTCCTGGGTTTGCACTTGTCCACTGGTTTTGTTAGGATCAAAGGCTCTGATATATTATCCTTGCACGCACAATCACCTTCCCAAAATGTATCTTGACTAGGGTTACATAAACAGCTTAGCCAAAGTTGATGTCAGTAACTCATGGAGAAACAAGTAGCTAGCTAGTGATAGCAAATAGGAACATTGTTCAAGATATCACAGACTATCCAGTGGCTCCTTGGCATAGAATCTTTGCTCCCTTTGTCTCTACCTTGCATCCCTGCCCCCAAACCCAGCACAGTTTCTGTTTAGACCTCCAAGCATCTCTCTTGGGAAATTAGAACAGGTTGGGACAGTATTGTGTATGTTCTGCCCCCTTCTCCCCATTTTAGCCTTAGTCCTCTCATCTGATCCACATTGACAGGGACTCTTGTGCATTGGCAGTGCCCTACTGTCTTAAATGGGTCTCCAAATGATATAACAGCCTGTCTTTATGCAGATTCAGGGCTTTATCATGTTATCAGTATAGTGTTTAAAGATAAATGTTAGGGAAGTCAAGAGAAAATGTGGTGGTAATGTGACACAGCATCAAGTACTAAGATGACAGATATCTTAAAATGTCAGATGTGAAAAACAGCCATGCTTTTGAGATCAAATGTAAGCATTTTGGGTTTACCACTTCAGTGGTTCTAGTGTGGAAAGGGGATGTTCTGTTGAAGACTGAAGACCATATCCTGAAGTGACTAATGCACATCTCAAGACACACTGTGTGACCCCAAAATCTATTGTTTGAATAGTTTGAACATCCCGTCTTTGTAGAAAATGCCCAAAAGATATAATAGAACTCCTGTTTGCAACAGCTAGCCACATGTAGCCCATGTCTTGTTTAAGTTTGAAGACACAATTACTGATCTTTCCAGTAAGAGAGTGGTGGTTAGTACTGATGCATTGATTTTGCTCCTTCTGCAGAAACAGCAGAACCAAGAGGCTATGAATCAGCTGGAGAAGGTAAAATGCCTCCCACAAGCCCTCCTCTTAGGATAGATACAGTGGTATGTTCTGCCCCCCAGGTGGAGCAGATATTTATGGTGTACTGTGAACAGACATGAGTGACTCTACCGTATGCTGCATAAAGGGTGTGATGATAGCATTATGTAATTTATAAAGGACTTCAGGAAATCCTGCAGTCCGTCCTAAGTTACTTTAAAAACCCCAGACTTGTACTTAAAAGGTTTACAAATAACTTTCCTTTGACAAACATAATTAGCTAACATAACTGACATACTGGCAAAACCGAAGGAAAAATGTCCACTCCAATCTACTGTCACAAGTGCCGTGTGAGTGAGTGAGTGTGAGTGAGAGAGATTAAAAACACCCTGAAATGGAAACATTTAATGTATAGTAAAGTGTCTCATTCTTAATCTATTCATTCATTGTTGAATCATAGGGTTAGAAGGGACTGCAGAAATCATCTGGTAGTCCAACTCCTTGACAAGATGCTTTTAAATACAACCCAACTCTTACTGGAATAAGTGTCTTTTAATATAAAAAGTTACTAGCCTCAGGTGGTAACAGATGCTCTGCCTCTATATCTTGCACCTTATTTTTTCTTTTCTAAGATAACATAACCTTGTTTATGTTTCATTCATAATTAAACTCCTTGTTACATAGAAACACTGTCAGGTAGCTTAGGCCCTAAATGGAGATTTTTGTACTTTGATTTTTTTAAAGCAATACCTTGTGTTAGAATAAATTGTTTTATTAAATTTAAAACAATGAAGTGAAAATGGCTGTGTTTAGATTTAAAGGTTCCAAACACTGCAGTGTCATGTGAGAACCTTGAAGTAAAGATGCCTAATTATTTTTTTGCCCAGGTTGTGCAAAACTTAAAAAAATTAAATACAAAGTTTAAATGGTGATCTGCAAATTAGACCTTTAAAATTCACTTTTATCAATTGGATATTATTGTAACCACAAGAAACCTAGGTTATAATTGTATTGTTTCTTAAAAAAGAATATTTTCTCTCTTAAAAATAAAAGTTTGTGTTAAATATTCATGGTTTATTTACACAGGAAAAGAAGGGGTTTGAACAGAAGTTTGCTAAGGAGCAAGGAGCTTTGAGAGAACAGCTCCAGGTAAGAAAGAACTTGTCCGCTTCAGTCACGCCATCTTGTCTTCACTTGGCTTTTTCTTGTTTATGTTCTTCCTTTTGAAATCCATCTATTCATCCAGTCATTTAGGAAGGGCATTTGGTCAGACAGACGGTAGATTTATCTGATGGATTATATTAATTTATCTGCCTTTAGTGAATTATCTTTTTGTGACTGTTGTGGACGTAGTTCCAAGCACATGTATCTTACACTGAGTTGTTCTGCTCTGTTCCCACAGGTTCATATCCAGACTATTGGAATCCTAGTCTCTGAGAAATCTGAATTGCAGACAGCACTAGCACATACACAACAAGCTGCCCGGCAGAAAGCAGGTAGATTAACTTGGAGCATTTAGCTGAGGATCTTGAATCAAGGACACTGAATTAATTGGTAGGCTGCCCATACAGCTCTGTGATTTCTTAATGATAACTACTTGGCACAATTACTGCTTCTGTTATCCAAGCTGTCCCCCAAATCAGAGCGCATTGATTCCAGAGAAATCAAGGTTCTTTTGTATGTAGGTAAAACCCTGTTAGGTTCCAATAGTTGTACAGGTGGTTCCTTTTTTTTTTTTTTTTTTTTTTTTTTTGCTGTATATTGGTGGCTTCTTGGCTGAACACCACAGCGGTCAGAATAAGGTAGACTTTCCTGGGTGTTTCATTCTCTGCTGAACGACAGCAGTTTTCTTTATTATAAAAGTGATAGTAAGTACATCATGCCTTTTTCATCTGCAGACAAAGAAGGGGATCATCTGCATTTTACAGATGATTAAGATGAGGCACAGTGAGAGTAACTTGCCCAAAGTCATACACGAGTCAGTGGCAAAGCCAGACCAGAAACCATCTCTGTTGATTTCCATGCCTCTATCCCCTGCACCATGCTGCCTTCCTTAAAGCAAGGGAGAGTTTAAGAACTTGTTGGCCAACTAGAAAGTGTTGTTCAGCCCGTTCTGGAAAATTTGCAGCCTAGTGCCACTTGAACTTGTTTTGACTTGTTCAGGAGAAGCTGAAGACCTTGCTACACGGTTGCAGTCATCACGCCAGAGGGTGTCTGAGCTGGAACGCACTCTGTCCTCCATCTCTACACAGCAGAAACAGTTGGAGAAAGTAAGTTGCGTCCATTTACGTGTCAGTAGCAGTTGGGCGCTTTCCTCTCCATCTTTTACTAAACTGCTGCATGATTATGTAGAGAAGAGGAAGGCACAAATTCTGTAACCAAGGTTCTGTACCCTTCATGCTCAAGTCAGTCTTTGGACAGGTTTTGAAACCACTAATTTTTGTTCACAGCCTTGGTCTTTAGATGTTGCACTTTGCTTCCTCTATCTGCCAAATCCAAAGAAAGCTGGCCTCTGTCCAGGAGCTTCTCTGTCAAAAAGACACTAATATTGATGATTATCCAGAATTTTGCAGCATAACCTTGTGGCTTGTTAATGGTGTTAGCTTTGAAAAGACTCTGAGCAGATGAATTTCTGGCATGTTTATGAGCAGTTCGGTGCAGTGACAAGCTTATCTCTGATGCTGGAAGGCAGGTGTGTAGTGCAGGTTTCCAGACAAATTCATTGTGAGGTTGCAGCCATAGCAGTGCTCTGAATGAGGCCTTGCTTTCTTAGTTCCACATTAGCTGATCTGCAGAAAAGTGAGAATAGTTGGTTTTAAGCTCTCCTTGTTGTTTTGAGTCTGAGGTTGATTAATGTATATTTTCCTTTTCCTCTAGCAAAATAGAGAGGTAGTGAAGGAACGAGACAGCCTGAAACTAGATCTGTACAAACAAAGGTGAGTTCTACTCGGTACATTACTGTGGGTTCAGTAATGCTGACCATTGTGAGAGCTTCCTTCTTATGCCTGGAATGCAAGGTGCCTCTTCAGTGCATGGCCTGTCCTCCTTTCAGACCAGTTTGTAAACGTACCACATGAGTAAGAATTATTGCTAATTTCCTTTTGTCTTGTTCAGCAAGGGCAGTGAGGAACTCAAGCAGCAGAACTCAGAGCTGTCGGAAAAGCTGCATTCTCTGATCTCTGAGAACTCAACCATGAAAGTGGATGTTGAGGATTTGCATAAGAAACTGGAAATGGCTGAGCTGATGATTCAACAGGTGATTGCAATGTTATCTGGAGATGGAAAGAAGTGTAGGGCCTTGCTCTGAATGTGGGAAAGGGGATTGACAACTGGGCAGCTTTTACCAAGTACCCTCATTTACCATTTAAGCATACAGTGCTTCATACAGACAGTTTCTGAGTGAAGAGATCTTCATTGAGATTTACGGAGAAGTGGAGCCTGTCTTTGAGGACTTTGAAGTGGTGGTTCAATTATTATGACATCCTAAGGATTGGACTAGATCTCTCTATATAGTAAGGGTTGGATAGATTTCTGTTTCATAGATATTTTTAAGGCCAGTGGGACCATTCAGTCATCTAGTCTGACATCCAGTTCCTGTTGTATTGGACTGTATCGTTTGACTGAAGTGTATCTTCCAGGAAGGCAGGAAAGAGGAGCTGGCCCAGTAAGATGTTATGTGCTGCGATCTCCTTCATACAGTAGTTCTACTGCATAGGACAGAACCCCAGTGTCCTCTTGTTTCTAAACGGCCATGCACATAAGGCCTTACTTTAATATAGTCTTTTGTGTTGAACTTGTGCCAAGAAGAATTTACAGTACCCTAGGTTACCACATGGATCACGTCCCACGTTGCAAATCAGAGGAAGAGGCATTTAAAAAAAAAATGGAATGCAGGCATTTGCCATAACGTATTTGATTTTCTTGGCAGTTTTCAAGTCAATCTGGGATTCTGGATGCAAACCAGCAGTTGCAGATGGCATTGGAACAACGAGCAAACCTGGAAACGAAGCTCGCTCAGGTAAGAGAACATATGGAATATGTTCAGGATCCATGTTGCAATCTCTGTAGGGAAACTTGTCTGGCAGGGCAAAACAGTGTGAGACTCTGCATTATTTATACTGGTCTCTTCCAGCTGTACTCTGAGCAATAACACTCCTGTTTCCTCTGTCGCCCTGAGCAGCAGTCAGAGATGATTCGCCAGCTCCAGGTCGAAAGGGATCAGTATGTGGAGAAGCTGAGGGAGGAGGGCAATATTTGGCAGCAGCGGGTACAGCAGCTGTCTGAGCAGGTAAAAGCAGCAGCATCTGTGGTGTATGTGGAGGCACTGTTAATGACACTGAACTGCGGAAACTGACTCCACTGGTTTGACTCCTCCCTGTCTGGGTGCATGCAGGTCCACATGCTAATGGAGGAAAAGGACAAGAACATGACCCACATTCAGGAGCTGGAAGCCAGTGTGGCTGACCTGCTAAGCAAATCAGGTAGGCTCAGTCAGAGCTGAGCAGGCTAAAGCAAGATTTCCCATCCCCATAATGGAGAACTTCTGTACAGCAGGGGCAGTAGGTGTGGTACCCCCAAAGCAGAAGGACAGCTAGGAAGGACTGGTAAGAAATTTACTGGCCTAGTGTCCATCAAACAAGATTTTTCAAACCATCACCCAGCCATATCTGCCTGTTCTTATCCACCAGATCCCCGCCCCCCCCCCCCCCCCCCGGCTCCTGTGGCCCAGTGAAAAGGAAAGAGGACTCTGGCTTACGTGTTGTCCCTGACCCCCAACTGGGTGGAGAAAAGCCTCTGAGTGAGGAACTGAGGGAAGTTACCAGCACATGGCAGAAAGCTGTGGCCTTTCCTCTTGTTCTCTTGCACCCGGTGTACTCCTAGAGGGAGAGCTGGATAGTGCCGTCAGTGACGCACTCTAAGACGAAAGGCTTGAATGTTTTGTTGGCTGAGGAAAGGCTTATTCACATTCTCTAAGCCAGTGATTCTCAACCACTGTGTTGGTGTCAAGACACATTGCTGTGTTGCCACACAGCAGTAAACGTGAGATGTCTGGATTTGGCCTTGGGGAGGTAGGTTGGTGTGTCCTGTAGGGTCACAAAATGCCACCACATTTGTTGTGAGCTGCAAAAAGTTGAGAACCATTGCTCTAATCTATTGTGAGTGGTGCAGCCCTCCAACCTGCCTGTTTGTTACTCCATTTCCTCAGCAGCTAAGCCTGGTGACAGTGAGTCTGCTCTGCTGGAAGGGCCCACAGAAGCAGAGCGGAGCCTGCAGGAAGAAGTTCAGCGCTTGCAGCAAGAGAAGGAGGAGCTCCATGGGCGGTACGAGGCCCAGGTGCGGGATAATGAGCAGCTGAGCCATCTCAACCAGGAGCAGGAGGAGCGGCTGCTGGAGCTGGAGAAGACTGTGCAGCGGTATAGCGAGGAGTCTGTAGACAGACAGCAGATCCTGGAGAACATGCAGAGTGACAAGGCCACCATCAGCCGAGCTCTCAGCCAAAACCGGGAGCTGAAGGAGCAGCTGGCCGAGCTGCAGAATGGGTTTGTCAAACTGGTATGGCTCTCTGAGAGGTGGTCTTTTGAACTGCAGGATCTGATCGTTGCAGCACGACCAGCAATGCCAACCACGTGGCAGAAGCGCGGTCTCTACCTTGCCCTCTGGTGCTTTTGGTTGTTGCAGCTCTACCATTAGACCTAAGTGTGATGGCAGATGCCTTTGCAATCTCTCCAACTCCTTAATGAGCTTTCCAGGGGATCATCCAACATCTCTCCTTGTGTTAAAGTTTTCTACTTCCCTTGCCTGGCGCCACCTCCCTATGTCAACTATGCTGTTTTCTCTCTACATTGGGTATATCTCCTGGTTCTTTGTCCTTGATGGACCCACATGTTTCCATGCCTGTCACCCATGAGGAAGTTCTTTCAACGTCTTCCACCTGTCACTATGTCCCCTCCTGTCCCTGAATCCTGTTCCTTCCTTTTACTGCAGCAGCGTAAAGCTCCCTGCTGTCCTCTTAAGGGTTCTTTGCAGTCTTGACCCACCTATGTCTTTGCGCTCATTTCCTCATGTTCTCCCTCTAGCTATCTCTCTGCTGTTTTCAGTCCTCTTTCAACTCCTCCTTTTGTCACCTCACCTCTTCATTCTGCCACCTGGAGAGTGAGAGGCTGTGTTGTGCAATCCTATGGCACCTTTCCTATGTTGATCACCACACTATTGTCCCCTCACTGTCTTGTTCAGGCTTTTGTCCCTGTTCTGTGGTGTTCTGTCTGCATTAGAGTGACTGTTCAGGACAGGAACCTTGGGCCAAATACAGCTACAGAGAACCTAGGATGCAGTAGCCATCTATTTCAAGTGGAATAGCACTGTACAGCCCACCGACTTAGTTGTAAAATGCTATGTGCATTTATGATTTGGGGCAGTTTCCTGATACAGTGGCTCCGTGTCATTTCAGACAAATGAGAACATGGAGGTGACAAGCGCCCTGCAGTCGGAGCAGCATGTGAAGAAGGAATTGGCCAAGAAGATTGGGCAGCTACAGGAGAAGCTGGCTGAGCTCCAAGAGACGGTAATGCATTGTGGTGTTGAAATAGGCTGCTGACATACCAGGCTCTGAAATAGGACAAGCTATGACGTGAAGATGGAAATTGTTCATTTTCACACTAGTCTGGAGGCCACTCTCACTATCTACCTTGTCTGCATCCTGCTGTGGATGTCTGGCATTTTGGGCCAACTGGAGTCCACTAGGATGAAGTGCCCCCCTTTTGGCTCATTCAAGGGGTGATGCTGACAGTTGTCTCCTGGCTGGAGTAGAAAGATCAGATACCGGCTGCCACAATCTGCAGGAGAATCAGAAGCTGCTTTGTTCCCCGTACTGAAAAAAAGAGGGTAATGCTATGTGATTTGTGCCTATGAGGGTGAGGATTTGCAAGGGAACATCACACCCAGGGACAGTCTTCAGCTGTGTGTAGAGATGGAGCTTTTGGTGATGGATCGATCTTACTCTGTCAGGTGAACGTGAAAACGCAGGAGGCTCAGGGCCTGCAGGAACAGCGGGATCAGTACTTTGGCCACTTGCAGCAGTACACTGTGGCATACCAGCATCTGGCTACTGAGAAGGAGGAGCTGCATAAACAGTACTTGCATCAGACACAGCTCATGGACCGGCTGCAGCATGAAGAAGTGCAAGGCAAAGTGACAGTCGAGATGCACCTGAAGGAGCTGCAGCAGACCAGGGTAATGGGGGTCAGTGGGTGTTGAGGGATGGCAGGCAGGATTCTATCTACTTTGTATTTTCTGCATTATGATGACTGGGTGCAGGGGCTTCCTGTGTTAGACAGGATTCTGTCTTGTGGCCAAAACATACCACTTTCCTGTGGCTGGTGAAAATGGAGGGAATCTAACTTAGCTGGTGCAGATGTCAAGTGTGCAGGGGCCATCCACCCCTCTAATGACTTCCTGCTTCTCTTACAGGAAAGCTTGGCAGCTGTAGCCCAAGAAAACAGAGAGCTGCAGGCCCAGATCAGTCAGTTAGCAGCAGAGTTGGACAACAGAGTGTTGCACCGAGTGGAAGGTAATGCCAGTGCATTTTTAGGTGGAAGCCTGGGTTAGGCTAGACGGTGTCATGTTACGGCTCCATTGTATTTTTCCCTCCTTTTACAGGAGATGGAGTGGAAGGTGAAAAGATGGTAGAAGAAACTCAGAAACCTTCCGTCATGATCCCAGAGGACTTTGAAAGTCGTGAAGAAATGGTGAGTCCATAGTAGACAGTATAACTTTAATTTTTTGAATGACCCATAAGTGCCTGTAAAGGGGACAGGTCACATTCCTCCAGTGGAGAGATGGTGTGCATCTCCCAGTGCCATGAGGATGCATGTGCGTACACAAGGTAAGAGGCATAGTCAGCTCCCCATTCACACTGCAGCAAGCACCCAGGATCCTCCAGCACTGTGGTGTAGCAGACTGGAATCTCATGGCAGTTCCCATTAAATGAAAACTGGAGGGTAAAAAAATGAAATATGAAAATAACCCAATCAGTTCAGCAACTTCAGTCTTATTTCTTTTGATTCCATATGGCTTATTTTGGGCAGCAGGTTGGGATTGTGCATCTGTGGCTGTTGTTGCTAGAATGTTATTGCTAGGTACTTATAAATATGAGTGTGCATGTCATCTTGGGGTTCAGATTTAACACTGGGAGGATTGGACAGTTTGTATCTCTTGGGCTGTATGTTGCTTGAATTTACTCGTCACATTTTAACTTCTCAGCACAGAAGTTCAGGATGACAACTTTAAAATGAGATCTGAGGTTTTGGAGCCCAGTCTTGCAGTAGGGAAATGGATTCCACAGTAAGCTCCACAGCTGTGGAATGATGGAATATGCAGAGTCCTGGGAAGGGTCTCATACGGAGGACTAGGAATAAGTCCCCTCAAGTTCTAATTCCAGCTAGAATGCCGACTCACTGTAGGCAGCTTTTCTGATTTAACAAATAGGAATAACCCATGCCTGGCTCACAGAGTGCTGGGATCAGTTGGATGGTAGCGCTCCATAAACAAAAAGCACTCAAGTGCAGCCTCTGAAATTGTCTCTTAGGTCACTTTCTTGACATCTGCCATGTCCCAAGTGGAGACGGAGCGAGAGGAAATGAGACAGCAGCTGGCGGAGCAGAAACAACAGTGTAGAGGTCTCCTGCAGCAAATAGCAGCCTTGAGGCAGGAGCAGCAACGTAATGTCACATCAGCCAGAGGTGAAGCTCAGCACTGTTTGTGCGCGAGGGGGAGTGCACCAGAAAGAGCCACACACAGCATGATGGAGAGGGGGGCACACATTTGCTTCTCTCAGTATAAATCAACTTGCAGTTTCATTGGTCTTCCACAGGCCTTACACCAGGGATTCTCAAACTTTTTTTATTTTTTTGCTGGGAGTTCCTTTGAAAATATTTCAGGCTGTTATAACTCTGCCATGCCATGCCACTCCAACTGGCAGGTGTTGGGGTCTGACAGTTTGTAACCCCCCCCCCCCATAACCTCATGACCCCGCCTCCATTTGAAAACCCTTGCCTTACACACTGAATCTGCATGTGTCGTTTCCAGATTACGCTACAGATACTGTCCCAGTGGAGGTTCATGAGGCTTTAAAAACTGCCATGGAGAAGCTACAGGTGAGCAGTCAAGCCCCCAGCTGGGATCTGGAGCACAGCATCAGGCCTCATTGTACAGTACTGTAGAGCACAACTAGGCTGCAAGGGAATAAACAGCAAGTCTGGTTTCCATGACACTGCCTCCTTTCCTGGGTTTCCTGTGAACAGCTTATCACTAACCTAAGCATGGCTTCCAGTAGTTTAACCTGAAAGGGGGGATTGGGGGGGGGTGAGTGTAGGGGCCTAGCACTGGTTTTTGATCTTTTTCTGAAGCCATAATTGTGAGCAGGCTCAGTGCTGAATCTTCCCAATGAGACGAGTGAAAAATTGCTGTTAGTGCCTGGGAAGCTGTGCTATTTTGATGGAGAGAAGTTTAAAGGATTCCTTATCCCTGTGGTGTCACTTTCTTTAGCTGTGTTTCCTTCTCCTCCTTTATCCACCAAATTAGCCAGACTCTCCCCCAGGAGGCAAGTGTGGAGGGAAAGAACAGTATAGTTTCCTAAGCTCAGATTGACCTTGGAGGTGCGCAGTCAGGGGCCTGTTGATTCCTTATATGTTCCCTGTACATGTGTAGTTGTTCAGAAGGCTGATGCTGGTTGTGTTGTTCAGTCCCGCTTCACAGACCTGATGCACGAGAAAGCTGACCTGAAGGACCGAGTGGAGGAGCTGGAGCATCGCTGCATACAGCTGTCTGGCGAAACAGACACTATTGGTAAGATGAGCAAGTCAAGCAATCTTGCCACAGAATGCCGAGGGGGTTACTTCTTAGTTAGCTGAAACTCCCAGTGCCTCTCACTGCTAGAGGAGCCTGACAGGCAGGAGTTCTACTGCCAGGCCCTCACATTACCCTGCTGGGGAAGAAACGTCCACTCCAGTGTCCAGATTTGCTGTCAGCTGGATTCTGAAATGCTACAGTTCATTCACCCAGTGATATAAAGTTCAAGGAGGGGAGGGAGTTTCATGATGCTGTAATTCCTGGTGAATTGTCTCTGCCTTATGCTTTTCTTCTGCGTACCAGGGGAATATATTGCACTGTACCAGAGTCAGAGGGCTATCCTAAAACAGCGGCACCGAGAGAAAGAGGAGTACATCAGCCGACTGGCCCAAGATAAGGAAGAGATGAAGGTAAGGGATCTATCCCATCGAACTTGTGCTTGCACCATGGATAAAAGGCTGGGAAGCACAAGTGGAATGTGTGTATGCACAGATTGATTGGAGCAGATGAGTGGGAGGCATCCAGAGGACATAACACAATACAAACTTCCCCACAAACCTCTGCCAGTCTTCTGTTCAGCTGTTGCCTTGAGCCAGATTCATTCCTGGTTTTGTGAAGTACAGTTCAGTAAACTGGTTTCCAAAATTCCTGAAACTAGCACTTGGCATGTCTGTCAAGCCAACTGACCTGCCCAGTGAGGCACAAACCTACCTGTTGTAAGAAGCAACTTGGAATTCTGACAGGGAAACCAACCTCTGGAGACTTGACACCTGCCATGCAGAGTGTGGTCTAGAGTGCCTGCCACTGAGTGCAGTTGATCTGGAAAATCTGGCTGACTCTTTGGGAGATGTGGGGGCAAGACAGTAGGACGGGTTTTATGTATTGTCTGTGGCCTCGGGGAGGTCACGTATTTCATGGGTTTTGCTTTATCTCCTACAGATGAAGTTACTGGAGCTCCAGGAGTTGGTGATGCGTCTGGTTGGGGAGAGGAATGAATGGTACAGCAAATATTTGGCAGCTGTTCAGAACCCAGAGCTGCTAGTAAGTCAAGACAATGGAAGTGCTGTTGTAGCTGAGAGGCGCATTGAACTAAATGCTACTGATGGAGAAGGTGAGCAATAGCAGCAACTCCTGCTTGCTGACAGAGAACCACAGTGCTTGGTATTGAGATGGGAGTGGTAACTTGCCGTGTCTTTGTTCTTCACAGGACTGCGAGAAGTGAGTTTGGCAGATGAGCCAGAACAGGAAGCTGCTGTTCAGTCCCATGTATCTAGTGGTAGTAAAGGCTCCCAGTCTGGTCCTGAGGACCCCACTGCTAAGCAAATCATGCAGCTTCTGAGAGAAATCCAGAACCCCCAGGAGAGACTGGGCTCCCTGTTGGAAAACCCCTGCATTCCTTTCTTTTATCGTGCTGATGAGAATGATGAAGTCAAGATCATGGTGGTTTAAATAGCATCAGAAACTTGACTTGCAGCAATTTTATGTGAGCCTCTTAAGTAATCCAACTGCTTAAACTTGCCCCGTATCTCTGTCCAGAGTAGTCAGTCTGGACAGATGCCTCTTCATGGGGAAAGTGATATTACACCAGACGGAAGTTAAGCACCAGAGCTCATCATCTCACCCTTTTCTCTCTTGTTACTTGGTGCACTCTGAGCACAGACTCTAACTTGAAGTAATCATGTGAGGCAGTCAGTAGCACTGCCTCAGTTGGCCCACCTGACAGTGGCAGGACGACTTCATGACGTCTGACAGAGTAACTTGAACACTTATGGTCCTAGCTCTGACAGGACTTTGCTGCGGGCAGCCAGCTTCTCAGCAGTGATTGGCTAGTGACTTTGTTCCACCAGCCATGGTTGCTACCTGCCTATCTCCTTCCAAAAGGCTCTTACAGTAACATTCTGGCAACAAACTCTTTGGATTCTGAATGATTATTTGTATCTATCTGAAACCTCCCATTTTTCTCTACAGCCTATCTCCTGCACTGTATCTGAAAACAGCCTTGTTTGTCCCCAACAGCCAAAAGACATAGGTTTCCTGCCTGCCTCGGTAGCACTGCAGAAACTTTTATTCATATTAGATAAGAGGGAAGCGGCGAGGAGCTGCCTTCCAAGACCTCTTGGGAAAGATGCTCGGTTACTTGGTATAAGCTTTACGTGGTTGGTTGAAGGTGGGTTGGAAATGTAACTGCACTTTGAAAGATGGCTCATCGTGTTAATCTGAAGGTTTTATTTATTTAAAAAAGGGAGAACTAAGTAAAAGCAAATCACTTAATAAATGTGCTTTGTTTTGAATTTCTTGACTCTGAGATTCTAGTTTTCCCCAGCTCTTGGATATCTTTCTCCCTACATGCCTGCAGTGGCAAGATTTCAAGTAGCTAAGTTCGTTAGGAACCTCCTGAGCTGATTTTACTCTGTCCATCTCCACCTACCATGCCCTTGGTAATTTCAGACAAATGCAAGAATGGAACCATCAGCTGGAAACACCCCAAAGTCACAGAACTGGCTGAGGAGAGAACAGGATGACAAACATTTTGAGTTGATTGTGCTGGGAAAAACAATTCCCTGGTCTAGCAGCAAAGGAAATAAGATAGTGATGATTGGAGTGACTCACTGTAAGACATGCTAATGACGGTGTGTACAGGGCTCAGCTGCTCTGGGTTACCATCTCCATTGGCTGACAGAATTTTAATACCAAAGGAAGTTTAAATCTAGAAGTTGGGGCCTGCTCTCCATGGGCTTAGCAGTTCTAGTGGGAGGTCTCTATGCAAGGTTGTGCAATGCAGGACAAATTCCAGGGTGGTGACTTAGAAGCACATGCCCACACTTGACTCCCGTTTGTCCCAGTCTGTCTGGAAGAGAGAGGCACTGGCAAACAGAGGCTGTGGTGGTTTATGAATTTTGGTGGTTATTCTGCAGGTCCTTTCTATAATTTGTCTTATTTTGAACAAGCCTTCTTTAAAACCTGGTACAAGGAACAGTTGGTCCAGTGAAAAGCACATTGTTTGGGATTTTTTAAAAATGAATTTAAACTTTTTTTAATTTTAGTGAGGAAAAGTTCTGTGGAATAAAATCAGTGCACTCCTTTTGACATTTGAACAGAAAGTTAGTCTTTCAGGGGAGGATGTAAACTGTTTTTAAGTCCTTTCATCTGAACAGTTCGGGTGTTTAATAGTGTTATGGGCATAGTGCGTTGCTGAAGGCATTGTGCAGAACACTAGCAATGTGGGCATCTGAGCTCATATTTGCACGAGTTTGTGTACATAGTGTATCTGTGTAACATTTTGTATATTCCCTGAAGAAAGGACACAGCCCCTTGCAGCATTTTTGCCTGCAGGGAGTGGCCAGGGGTTGCCTTCTGAGGCAACCTGTCAGAACTTGTATTATAAAAAATGATCTAACTGCAGTGAGGAAGGGTTGTGATTTAATACAAAGCATTATAATAAAGGGGTTAAATATTTATTGGGTGTTTTATTCTAGGAATGTGGAGGAAAACACTGTTGGAGAAGTGTTTGCATTCTGCTGCAGAGATGATTTAATTCTGTTATAAATTCTTCCTTTCTGAATAAACTTATTCAGGTGTAAGCACTGATTGTGTGCATGTTTTCTATTGAGATCACCTTGATATTTGGCTAGGAAAATCAATCACTGATTCTTCCTTACAGAGAGAGATTTGGTCAGATCACAGGAAGCCTCCGCTCTGACACAGACTCCCTTCTTATTTAACCCTCTGTATTCCATTCCTTCAGCTACAGAAAATGATGAAAATATAGCTCTCCGTCACACTAAGTTAATGAATGTTCTATAAACACATTGCATTTTTATTCTGCTCACTTTACTGCAGTAGATTGTGCTACCTCTTGCTTTCTGAAGCTCGAATTGCAGTTCACATAGAGAAATGCCATGGCTGCCAATGGACTTTGGTACATTATGCTTTCTGTACTCAAGGAGATGCAGTTTAGACACTGGAATCCATTGTAGGCTCTCTCACCTGCAGTTAACTTTCTGAGAAGCAGGGGTGCTCTGAAATTCAGCTGATTTCAGGGGGCGTTATGGGTGTACCATACTTTTTTGGGAAGGGTATCCTTGCAAGATTGAGCCTTCATTTCAGTGCCAAGGATATTTCAGCACTGCAGGTGTATCTTGCTCTTCAGCTGGGTTCTCTAATCCTCTCTAAGGCCTTTTGGAACTGTGAACAGCTCTGATATCATCTGCAGGGACTCTCAAAAGAAATGCCTAGAGTTTCAAAGGACTGTTGCAGGCTCTGGAAAATGAACTATTGGTAGGTATCAGCTCTAGGAACTATTAAAATGAGACTAGTATAGCAGTGCACTATGCCCTGTTTCTTTTAGGGGTGCTGACTCAGTGGACCTCGAAGGATCAGGGGATTATAAGAAAATAGTTAATTAATGTAGATAGGCTTGGGGACCTACAAAGTACTTACACTAGACCAAAGCATCACAATACATGCTTTACCTGAGTCTGTGATAAATGATGGAAACTTGATGATGATAAGAGGAGTGTGGTACTCCTTCAGCAAGTGGTACTTCAGAGACTGAACCGAGCCAGCACTGGACCCACTTGCTCTGCGCAAATGTGAAGATTCAGAGTGTTGGTGTTGGGTACTAACCCACTTCAAGTGATCTACCCATTTAATGGTACTGGATCTTACTGCTATATGGCCCAGATACAGAAGCAAGGTCCACCTTAGTGCTGTTTATCATCCCATGCACTGAGACATTTGAAGCAAGTGATGTGATGGTAGATCATAGGGACTAGTCTCAGTCAATTTGGATGCATCTGGTGATGTCCACGGTGTTGGAATCTTGGCACTAAAATAGGTTAATCTGTAAAGATTATATTTGGTGCTATGACAATGATGCTACCATGTCAGTGCTCAATAAGATTAAGCCAGGGGAACCTTGGCATTCACTTGATGGTATCAATGTCAGCACAAAATTCAGCCAACCTGGGACCTCAACAGTTCCCTGATGGGGCCAGGACCGAAACTCTGAACAGAGTGGCTCAAGGGACTCAAAAACCTTTCTGGGGGAAGAGACTGACGTGGCAGGATCCTGGGATTTTGATACCAGGTCAGCCAGGCTGGGACCCTGATGCTTGAAGGACCTAAGTATTTCAGTGCCACATCAAAGGTCCTGGGATTTCATCATCAAATAGGTCAAGCCAGAAGGATCCAGGGATCTTAGCATTACATCATCAATTAAACTGACTCAAACCTAGGAACTGGGCCCCCCACTGACATTGTCAGAAACTTGGTACCAAATTAGATTGACTGAGAGGAGCCAGGGTACCTCAGAATCAGAACCTTAGCGCTGGGCTTACCCAGCAAAACCAAAGTGACAGTCACTTGAGCAGGACACATTGCTACTTAAGGGCTAATTTGATGACTGAATTCTATATTGGCTTTACATGCTGTCATATGGAGCTGGTGCATGTTAGGCTCCTGCAAGTCACTGAGGATATCTGTACCTGATGGTACTACTTTTTTCTTCTTTGGATTGAATAATCTGAACTATCTGTCCACTAATTTAACTTACAAAACAAAACAAAAACAAAAAACCAACCATCCCAAAGGGGCAGAATCAAAAGGAAAAACAAGACAGGCATCCAGGACACTGCATGTAATTTGAGCTTACTTGCACCTTCAGTGGTTAAAAAGTAACTAGAAAGCAGTTAGGCCACTTCCTCTTTTTATACCCTCACAACCCTCCATAGGAGGAAGGGACAAGTGGCCCAACAGACACGGCTTATTAAAAAATTCTGTGGCTCAATGTCAAGGCACTATATCTCATAAGTGGAAATGTGTATCAGCCTCTTGAAGAAGAGGTAAAGTGTGTGGTGGTCTTAAAACATGCATTCTCTACTAAAACAATGACTGGTGCTTTATTTTCTTACTGTAAAAAGGATTTGTATCAGTTTTCCTGACCAGCGTTTCCTTTCTGTCCAGCTATTTATGTTGCCTGGTGCCACCTCCTTACTCTCCCTCCTCCCCAGGTGGTAGCATCTGAGTGATGCTCTAGGTTGTTTGTGTGTGTAGCTTGTAAAGCTCTTTTGAATGAAAAGTTTAATTACTACAATTAAACATCAAGCCTGTTCACGCCGAGAGAGAGAGAGAGAGAGAGTTTTATTCTACTGGTGGAGTCCTTCATTATACAGAAATGATAGTTTATTTCAACCAATAAACAAGAGTAACAGGCAGACCACAAATCATATCACAGCTACGACCAGCACTGAGATGGTTCACCCACGCATCTGGGGTAATACAATAACACAACTGTACACATCAGAGAATTTAACAATCAGCTTAAAATTCAATGGCAAGATTCAGTTCATTTGTTGGGTGGGTGGATGTGTGTGTGTGTGTATATATTTCTACTTCAGTATTTGCTAAAATTCACATGGAAGCACAAAGGGCTTGAAACACCTGGACATATATATATATATTTTGATCTTATATATATATTTATAGATATTTATATAATAGTAAGGATATGTTTCTCATTACTACAATATACTTGTTTTAATTCCTTTAAGCAACTGGAGGAAAAAAAACAGTTTCACGAGAGTCACATCTGTTATGTGTATGCCACGGACTACAACAGAACAAGCCATGTGGGAGATGCGAGCCAGACCATTCCAGGACAACAGCTAAGAGGCAGGCAAAGATTCTCAGAGGGAGCAAGGCTACATGTCAAATGGTGGTTTTGGACTCTCTGGGCGGGAGGGACTGGCTTTGCCTGGCCGGCTGGAATTTAGAAAAAGACATAAAAGAAAAAGGGGAAGAGGGGAAAAAAGCATTAAAACAATAATTAAAACACAGAAAGGAACTGGTATTAGAAACTCAGGCAAAGTGGCTCCACAGCAGAAATCAAAAGCAACACTATAGGAATCAGAGAACTTAAATCTGAATCAGGGCTGGTTTGAAGCCTGCAGGGTGAAAGCTTCTTTTGACGTCAGCAGGGCCACAGCATCTGAAGTACACAGACTCAATATACTTTATAATTTTCTTTCTACACATACAACGTTAAAACAAAAATACCCAAATTGTTAAAAAGATGAGTACTGGTCTGCAGCGGGTATAAGTTTCCCCAAACATGTACCATACGCATGCAAGAAGAAAAGGTTACTAGAACCACCATGATTATATCCCCCCCAAAGCCCCAACAATCTCCCCCACCAAAAAAAACTGTACAAGAGATGTGCTTATCTGAAGCAGAGATATTTGCAATAGAACATTACTTAGCGAACTCCCTGAAAACATTTGCTTGTCTGTTTGCAATGGGGGGAGCAGCATTTCTATTCCTCTCAGTTTCCAGAAAGTCACTTGCAGGCAGTAATGTGACAGCCACTGGCACAGGCCAGCAGCTTTTTATCAGCAGTATTTCCTCAACTACAACGGCGAGCTGAGGGCAGGTAGATTCATCTGTTCCATGCACTCTGAGGCGTGTATTGTGCTATCTCAGACTTTGTTCTAAAAGGATTACACCATTCAGTAACGCTCCCCCTTCTTGCTCTCCCTGCCATTCTTTGAAGCGAGTTGAATTGCACTGTTCCCAACAATATATGAATTTTTGCACCTTAATTCAAACCCATATGATGGACGTTTCACCTTTACCAATAATGTCACACATTTTGACAGTATCACTTATTAATCTTCTGAGTTGTACTTTGTCTTCTTAACTACAGCAAAAGAAAATTGCTATGGTGCTACAGATTAGTTCTAGGTGCTGAGACACTACACCTAACAAATGCAGGCAGGACACATTGTTCAGGATAGAGTAGATCAAGCAGGTGGTGCACTTTGCTAGGTGGCTGCCATTTGGGCTTAAGGATGCCCCTGCAACTGTCCACTCCAAGGAGCCTGTGTCCTTTAAGATCCCATGCCACTGAATGGGGACTATTCTATGCTTACAAAGCAATACAGGACACACAAGAGAAGACAAAGAAGAGCTCACTCACTACCTTGCATTTTACAACACAGCAGAGGGGGCAGTGGAAGGTGAAGGGGAGGGATGGATGAGAGGAATGAATGTGCCCGTGGAAGGTGGTGCGGGGTGGGAAAGCCGTGGATACGGCGCTTGTTGCCAGCTGTCTACAGGCCTTGTGTTATAAATCTAAGAGGGACGGTTCAGCTGGACGGATTATTGTGGGTCGAGTAGGTGAGGCAGGGCCCTTCCTGCTGTGAAAAAGCAGAAGAAAACAAAAACAAGAGAACATACACCGTGGTTAGCATGGCAGTCACAGTCACAATCACACATGCTTCTCTACCTCATTTGAGCCAGTGGGGGGCGCCAAAAAAAAGCTGGGATCTCAGTCTGGGGAAAAGGTTACCCAGACCATCAGCAGGCGTCCATGGAGAAAATCAGGAAACGTTCACTCCTGTAGTCGCTGTGGATCCCTAATAATAATGAGGAGGAATTAACTGCTCAGCTGTTATTTTCTTTCAGCTGGAACTCTCAGAGCACAAAGGCTAATTTCTAGCAACTGCACTGGTACCAAATGAGAGTAGAGAAGCATGGACACGATAACAGTGAAGCTACTATACCAAGCGAGTGTCAGTCACACAATGTGAACAGTGTCCTTTGGGAGGTGCTGTCATGGAGGCTGCTGGGTGGTTTGGAGAAGCACACTTTCCCTGCACCAAGGCAGGTGACAGTCTACTGATTTCATTACTCAACAGCTAGGAGCATCTTTGAGATTAGTTACCAAAAGAAACTTGATCCTTTTATTTTTATTCTCATGGGACCCAACAAACATGACTCCCATTGACTTTGATAAAGGGAATTTGGCTCTTGCTGTCTGTGACCTGATTTCCTTAATATTGTTCCAGAATTTCTATGCTGCAAGTATTTAATAAGTTGAAGGGGCAGCAATTTGATCTAAGCAGAATGGCACAAATTTCAACATTACAGGTTTGGCTTCCTGCAGGGGTTACAGTCAATTTCTCTCATCTGGCTAAAGGAGGAAGAAATTGAAAGGGCAACATCAGTTTAAAAATATAAGCTTCAAGGAAAGAAGGAAAATGGTGCATAATCTAAACATAGAAATGGACAGACTTTTCTCAGTGAATGAAAAGCATTTGTATATTTTCATTTAAACACTGCCCCCTGCAATTTCTACAACCCAAACACAACAGCATCCTGCTAGTGCATGAAAAATGGTAAATGAAACTGATCAGCACATGGCAAGACTAGTTTCATTGTTTGAGATGAATGGACATGCAAAGAGCATGGATGGATAGCATGTACCGGAAAGTAATCAGACCAATGCCATTCTGTTTTAATAGTCAGTGGATGTACTGGCAACACAGAAAGAAATCTTGTTGAATTTGCACTCTAACAGTGTTACTGTGATGTGAAACTGGATTCCCTGTGATCTATTTAAGAAACAGAAATTAGCTAAGCCCTCTTTAAACTGAAGATTTTTGTCCTAAGCCGTTGCAAGCCCTGTTCTACACAAGCCAAGTGAGTGTATAGTCAGAGTTCAATTATTGTGGCTACACTGATGTCGTTATACTGGTGTGAATTTCTGCAGCCTAAACGAGCAATACGTAGAACCAGAACCTTTCATTTCTGATTAACAGACATGAAGCCAAATTCAGCCCTAGTGTAAACAGACATCTTCGCCAAAGCCAAGAGCATTGCAACCACCTACACAAGGTCCAAATTTGACCCTTTGTTTCCTGCCTAGGGAAATGTTAGGCCATGACTATACTACATGGGCTGTTGCATGGTTGCTATGGTACTGTATCTCTGCTGATGTCTAGTAGATGTTTCCTACAGACGTCAATGGAAGGGTTTTTCCATCAATGTGGATAATCCATCTCATTGAGAGGCAGCGGCTAGGTTGGCAGAAGAAGTCTTCAGAACTCTAGAGGGGGATAGGTTGACTTCATTACCTCTTAGGACATGAAATTTTTCACAGTCCTAAGTGACATAGTCAGATTGATCTAATTTTTAGATATAGCCCAGGCTTATTGTACCACTTGAAGCTTTTTAAAAAAAAAGTCACCTACAATGTGAGAGAAGCCACCCCTTCCCAGGGTGTCATGCATAAGTTGCTCTCCAAGTAAAGCAATAAAAATAATGGGACAGTTAACCCGACAATAATTCAATATTGCTGCAAGGTAGTTAAAATGATGCTTTTATACAGCAGAGGAAACTGAGACACAGAGAAGGGATGTAAGCTGGGGAGGTAAAGGCATGGGGTACCGACCTTCTTGATGCACTGATGGCCTATGTGTTATCTGGTATAGCTGACCTAGCCCAAAGTCTTTCAAATTAAGAGACTCCCAGTGGGTATGTCTACAGTATGGGCTTAAGTTGACTTAAGCAAAGCCCTGGCCATATTTGGAGTTCATTAAGTCGACTAAAGAGCTTCCTTAAGTCGACTTAATAACTCCTGCCCTTAAAGTCAACTTCACACAATGTGGCCATTAAAGTTGACTTAATAAAGCTGAGTTTAACTAGACCTTATTAAGTCAAATTAACCGAGCCCTGTAGTGTAGACATAGTCATTGACTGTAATGGGATCTTCCTCAAGCTTTTAGCTAGGTCCTATTGTGTTGTGCCACCTGTACGCTAAAAGTCATCTTTTCAAAAGCTCAGAGGACTGTTTGTATTTCACATGCATAGACAGTCTCTTGCTTTTCTTACCATGTGTAGACAGAAAAAGAACATTTTAAATCATCAGAGAACAAATGATAGAAGACACTGGCACGGAAAGACCATACAACCGTACTAAGTACACAGAATTGAAAGGTGAGCTGCAAAGCAAAATGTTTTTTTGCTGGTTGTATTCAATGCACAAAGATGATCTCAAAGAGGGTTTCATTGTTTTTCTCAGCTTGTTTTATTTTACTATTTTGCTGGTCTTGACTTTGATCCTCTTTTCTAGAGGATTTTGGTGAGACCTTTAAAGGATCTGATAGTGACATCACAGTCTGACATCATTAGAATCTGTAAACTGCTTCCTTACAAAGGTCTTTGTCCACTGCCAGTGTGTTCAAGGACAAAAGAGAATTCAGGTGCTGGGGGCTGGCATTGGGAACAGCAAAGATCTTCATAAGCCTCTCTTTATATATCACTGAAGTCTGCTCCCTTGTTATCCACTGAGGAAGTTTCCATTGACTACAATGGGAGTGGAATTTAGCGTAAAAAGAGCAAAAAGGGGCATAAAACAAACAATTATCTTGTCTGCTTTGCAGTTTGCCTTTCAATCCATATTCAAGCCCAGACAATTGACCTTATCATTTTTAGAACGAGAGAGGACATCACAAGAATCTTGCTAAGAGGGGAAACTTTCGGATTTATTCTTCTGAGCTGCAAAATGCTGCTGATACCTATAGTCAGATCAAGAAGGTTACCCCCACACCACCATCCTCGATTAGCTCTGATTCCCTTGATGCTCTTTGTAAACCAGACCAATGGCAGAGAAAGCCCCATAACAGCGAGTCCCAGTAGAAAGCATGGACGACACTCAGCCCTCCCATCTGAAACTTTCTCCAGGATGAGCATTTCTGCGAGGAGTTCTAAAGATATCTACAGCAGACAGCTGACTGGGGGAAGCTGCTAACTGCCCTGTCACCTCTCCTGAGTAATCAGTGAGGAGGGCTGACAATAAGAGATCAAGCTCTTGAAGCAAAACATTTACCACTGAACAGTCACTCTTTTGGTTCTGTGATGCTGCACCTTTCAGCCCTCACTAACCCAGTCAATCATCCACTATGAGACAGGAACTCATTGTGAACTCTGAGGGCTTGACCCCAAGAGGCACTAAACACCTGCAAACTCCCATTGACTTCAGTGGTAGCTGAAGGTGCTCAGCACCTCCAGGCAGGTGCTCTGTGCTTGGCATGATCTGGCCCAATGAATTCAATGGAAGCTGAAGTTGCTCAACACCTCTTGGGACCAGGCCCCTCATATCAAAAGATAACGCACAGAAGGACAAAGAAAGAGGGTTTCACCAAACATGTCTATCTTACCCTGTGGCATCCCAAACCTGCCCCACCCTTTCTCTCTCATCAGTAAGGACTAGTAGATCTCAAGAAGGACAGTTAGAGTCTATTCAGGTTCACGTCCTTCTTTATGTTCCGTCCTCTCCCTATTAGTATTTACTCCGATAGAAAGTTCAGCCCCTGCGTATAAGGCCAGCGTAGTATGCTACATATCTTGTGCTGGGCACCTTGCTTATCTGGTGTTCAGCAAATACGCTGCTGCAAAGCACAAGGAGAGAGCAAAAGAGAGAAGAATAGACAGATGAAGGCCCTGAAGCACAGGGTGAAGGCAGGACATGACTGTGGCATATGGCTCATTTTGCATGAGAAGGAGAATAGGAAGAGAGAAGGGATATTTGAGTGCCAAAACAGGTGAACATCTAGAAGAAAAATATATGAAGGATTTGCTTTTAACTGGGACTGGATGAAGGGGGAGCATTTACGGGCAGGGTTATTCCATAACTGGGGACTCTGGTAATGCTCTAGAACCGTGTCTTCCTTCCATGATGGAGATGCAGGGATTACTTTGGGCAGACGTGCTGGAATATAAAGAACAATTCTCAACATTTAACTCCATCGTGGTTTGAGGAGAGGCCATTTGAGCAGACAGAGATTGAAAAGACTTAACTTCATTCAGTCCATCTCCCTGTCAGTGCAGGATTAAACATATTGCCTATGTCTACATTGCCCAGCATTTTCAAAACAACTTTTTTTTGGGATAAGTATTTCAAAATAATTATCTCGAAAATTTTTTTTTTAAAAAATGCTATTTCAGGACAACAGTCTGGGGATGGCTTGTCCTGAAATACCACAGCTATTTTTATTTTGAAAAAGAAAGTCAGCACTAGACTTTCTTTTTTGAAAAAAAAGAAAGTCAATGGATGAGATAGGGAGGATTTTTCAAAAAAAAGCCTTTGCCATGTCCCGTGATGGCTTTTTTAAAAAGAGCTATGTCAAAAAAGGCTTTTTTTCAATATTAAACCAGGTTTAGCATTCATAAAAAAGCGCACCAGTATTTTGAGATACTAGAGTGCTTCTTCAAAAAAGCTAAACCCACCAGCTTTTTCAAAATAAAGCCTTTTTTGAGATAGCTTTTTCAAATAAAAGCCATTGCGGGACACGGCAAAGGCTTTTTTCCCAGAAGTCCTCCCTATCTCATCCATTGACTCTCTTTTTTTCAAAAAAGAAAGTCCGGTGTAGACTTTCTTTTGCCAAATAAAAAAAGCGGTGGTATTTCAGGACAATGGCCTGTTGTCCCGAAATAGCATTTTAGAAAAAAAGTTTTTTTGAGATAATTATTTTGAAATACTTATCCCGAAAAAAGATTTTTTGAAAAATGCTGGGCAATGTAGACATACCCATTGACAGACTGTTCCCACCCTGGCCCCCATGTTCCCTTCTCTTTCTCTCCCCCCTCACCCTGAACTCATATAGTGAAGGGTGAATTTTCTTCTCTGATAATTTTCCATATTTTTTTAAAAGGTCAGTTCTTGAGGCTTCTCCCAGCCTTCTCCCTGCCTGCAGCTCGAGGCAGCTGCTCCCTGTCTGACTGTCCAGCTTTTTGTTAAGACTCCTCCCTTTGTGGGACCCTGCCAGAAATGGTTGTTTGGACAAGGGGACCTGGTACAAGTAGAGATTTGGACAAGGAGACATGAGCAGCAGGGTGATGGCAATGGAGGAAAAGAGACACACTGACTGACTCATGCATCACAGGGAGAGAGTGCAGAACGTACCGTGGCTGCCAGTCCTCAGGGGTCACTGATAGTGATTCTGAAAGACAACATGAAATCAACATGGCAGTTCAGACAATTCAAGGCGGAGGCCACACAGACAGTCAGGAAGGTGAAACACACATACAAAGAATAAACAGACGCTCAATTGCACAGAAGCCCACCTAACACACTCATAGCCATACCCACACATGAAAGTGCACATCACACACTTACAGATACACCTGTCCATATAGATGCATACATACCAACAGAATTAAACACACATATAACCAGGACAGCATGCGTTGATATACATTTGTACATATGTACATGTAGATGTGCTCAGCTATATGAGCATATGCTCACAAAGAGGCACACAAATCCATAAGAACCTTGTGACTTACACAGTCACAGAGCTGCATTCATACAGTCACTAGCATATTGACATGGCCATAGAAATAGGGTCCCACATACACACATACAAAGCTGGATCTGCACTCAGACAACCAAGAGACGCTCAAACTCAAGGCACATCTGCACACGCTCACATATTGACACAAGTACCCATGTGAATTAAAGTATACTCATCTGTGTTTAAACAAACATGCTAGCAGGCATAGATCTCAGGATCGGGAAGGCTGGACATCACGTCACATGTCACTGGAGAGCCAGGCTTTCTAGTGATAGTGCAAAACTAACTAATTTAACACATTTAACCAACAGAAACAAAGGCCATGTGAAGTAGGAAGCAAGAAGGACTGAAGGGCAGTTGTCAGTCTTGAATACCAGTCAAGAAAGGAGGAAACAGGGACATAACTTAATAGAATTGTAAGGTCAGAAGAGACCATTAGATCATGTACTCAGACTTCCCACATAATTCAGGCCATAGAATTTCACCCATTTACCTCCGCGCTGATCCCAGTAATTGTGTTTGACCAATGCATATCTCCTAGAAAGACACCACTGTTTGACGATTCTCCTTGACAACAGCTTCTTGAAATCTGTTAACCAGTACTTAATCCACCCAGCATGTGCTTTACTGATACTGTATAGTGTTAGTATTATAATCAAAGTATACTGCACTAAGCCAAATGTTTCACAAATAGCTAAGTACATGACGTCCACACAATTTTCTTTATCCATCAAACTTATCTCAACAAAAGTGAAATCGCATTTACTAGGCAAGATGCATTTTCCACAAATGGAACTCTGTGCACAGACCATATATGCTCGGAGCACACAGCCTTCATTGCATGGGCAGAGGCTCATGAGTTGTTTCTAATGCCCTTAGATAAACAGCCCTCAAAACCACATGTAGCTGGTAATTATGGACCTGTGAAGGAGACTGAAAGACAAACAGCAGAAGCTTCCTTAGGGACATAATTCAAGGGAAGGGATCCTTGTTCAAGAACAGGAAGTGTGAGGTATTTGTGTGTGTCAACCCATGCCTGAATGTCTGTATCTGTGTATGGGGCAGAGAACTCTCCACCTTCACCAATCTTCAATCCAGATGTTCATATCAGACAGAGATGAACACATACACACATATACAACAGGCATACACACTCACATCAATGCAGGCGTATATACATATGCACAAATACACCCAGGCTTACACATTTCAGATTTCACTTTCTCATTGCAATGACTCTTACAGCAAGACCCATTCACACTGTAAAGGTAACAAGTTCCACTTCACACTCATACAGGATCCAGTGTAATCCATCCAGTGAGGGAAAGATGGGTATTTAAAAAAGAAAAGAAAAGCAACAATGGAAATGGTACCTGTTCACCCATGGCAGAAAGACCCAAGCCCAGATGCCAGCAGGGAACTATCTTATTCTATATACGGAAGAGGGAGAAAGATTGCCAGCTGAGTTCTCTGGAAAATGAAGAAACCCGAGTGGCAAGTGGGGAATAAGGCATGGGAGGAGTCTAAGAACAGCTGGAAGGATGGAGGAGTGGGGGAGAGAGAATGAGAGAGAGTGTGAGTGAGCATTGCTTCACTGCACCCTTTGGAAATATCTCATTCCCATCCAAACTGAGGCAATGTATCAGCATTGACTATAATTCATCATTTTTCCCCCTAGAGGAAGGGAGAGTGACCTGTTTAGTTAGACATTTCAAGTTTGCTTCCTCTAGTCCAATGTTACTATTTAGTTCATGAGCTCATGGGATAAATAAACTTGTTAGTTTTTAAAAGTGCCACAGGACTCGTTTGCTCTGTTGAACTAGGCTAACACGGCTGCCACTTTGGAACTTGTTTAGTTCAGAACCTCTCTGCTCCACACTGAGGGAATCAAACACAAAAAGCCTGTTAAAAAGAGAGCAGAGGTAGCAACCTAGGCTGCTGCAGAGGGGTAAAGGATCTCCTCACAGGCAGGAACATAACTCATTTCAGGTTGTTTGGGGGATCCCACCAGGATGGCCAGGGTATATAGAATATTTTTCATGAGTGAGGAAATGAAACACAGAAGGGTGAAAGGGAGATGGAGAAAGAGAGAAAAATGTGGGAAACACAACAAAAAAATGAAAAGAAAAAGGAGAGAAATGTGGGGAGGCAGCAGCACAAGAAACAAGAGCCAGAACTATACAGCTGAAGCATGCAGATAACCACAGGCACTGCAAGCCCCTAGAAGGGGGCAGCAAGGCGCATGTAGCCAAGTTCCCATGGGGGCAACATCAAGAGGCAGAGGAAGGGCCAGGGCAGAAGCACTGAGAAGGAGGCATTATTTGGACACCGAAGAACAAAAACTGATCTGCATCCTCTTCGGACTCATCCACTCCTGCTCCTGTCCTGGGCCGGATCCAGAACCTGTCAAAGAACTCTCTCTCTTTCAAACAAGCAGCACGCAGAGAATAAAGGTATAATCACAGGGGAAGCACCAGGCAACCTCTAATGTACACCATCACTACCCACCAGAGACAGGGTGTTATCACAGGTAAGGGCACTGGGAAGCTTTGACAGACACCATGAACACCCATCAGAAACAAGATGATGTAACAGAATAGAGCCCAGCAGCCTCTGATCAACACCCATTGGAAATGGTGCATTATATTACCAGGAGAGACTTCCTTATCCCCACAGATGGGAAGTTTCTAATTATCATTCATTTTACCATCCCACTTCTTCCCCTTCCTCACTCTGATATCAAGAATCCAACAATTAAATTACCTTGGTTCCGGCCCAGCTTCTTAAAATATCCTTAGCAAAGTACTCATGGCTCATTCCAGAATGTCAGAAGCATGCTCAGAGTGACTGAACCTGAGGGCGTGCCCAGTCCTACAATGCGTCCCTGAGCAATTGTGAAGCTGTAACGTGGGGCTCTAGCTTGGAGAGTGCCCTTGGCACTCCAAGGTAATTGTGGAGATAAGCTGGTCATAGAGAAAGGAGTTCACCTTGTAACTGTTTGTTCTCATACCGCTCTCCTACCCAGCTGGCCACTGGTACAGAAAGCAGCAGGCAAATTGGGTAGGAAAAGCATCCACACATCCTGGCTGAAGCCCCCTTTTCCTCTTCTTGAAACATCCTGTATCTGGAGAGGAGAAAGAGCTCACCCATTAGAGCTCCCCTGACATGGCTCCCACTGCTATGATAAACATTTCACTGCCCACCCCATCCCATCTCACTTCTGGTAATTTCGCTTCCCACTTGTGAGAACAGGTATCAGAACTGCTGCTTGGACTGGGATTATCATATCACATACTCTCAGACCCAAGGTTCCTCCCAAATTCTAAATGCAGTGTTATATGGGGACGAGGATGTTCCTGTTTCAGACACCTGCTTCACCATCCACCCAGATAAAATGATTTCAACACTAACAAGTCAAATAACGGAACAAATGTTCTCAACTGCAGAATTGATTCAAACACACAGAAGAAGGCTTCACCCATCCTAAATGGTCCATGACTTCTCTGTAAGATGAGAGAAGGGAGGCATGACCAGAGCTGCCTCCTAAAACTGGGACTCTCTCTCCCATCTGCACAGGTGCCTCATAACTTACCTGGGGACACCAGGAGGAGCACGGTTTGGCCGTGATGGAACTTGAGGTGGAGGCCCAAAAGGGTCAGGGGAGGCACCTGGCCTGGAAGGTACAGGGGGAGCACCACCTAGGGTGGGTCCACCAGCAGGAGGAGGTCCAGGAGCTGGCCCTCGAGATCCAGGCCTGGCTGGTGGAACAGCGGGAGCTCTCCTCTGTGGTGTAGGGCTGGATGTGGGAGACCTATCAGATAAAGAGAAGTAGAGCTGCAGCAACAGCATGTACAGTAGCCCTCCAAACCCTACATTGCTTTCAACACCCTACATTCCCCATGTCACACTCCATATCTGTTCAATCCTCCTGTTTGCCTTCAAGTCTCCTCCAACTCCAACATAATCTTTAAGTGTCTGGCAGTTTAATTCACCTACACAAGGCCAGCCTAGAAGTCCCTACATAATTTTCAGGGCCTCAGTAACCCTCTAGTAAACTTTCAGTATTCCCAGAATCTTTAGCACCCTGATAGCCTCCATATTCTAGCAGGAGGCCCCATCTAACCACTAAAGAGGCATCAGGCAGGTCCAGGGGGCTCTTTCCCTGAGCCTCTCGTACCTGCGTCCAGATGGTATGTTCTGCACCTGCAGCCAGGAGTCGTCCACTGGTGGGGGCATAGGAGTGCTGATGGTGCTGGTGTTAATGTCCCCGATGATGCTGAGTGCCTCTTTCAGGGCATGGTACATGCGCAGCATCTCATCACGCCGCTGGGCCTGCTCAGCTGATTCTTCCATGAGGGTGTTTTGGTCTCCACAGGAGTAGAGATTTGCCAGCAATTCTGAGTGGATAAAATCCTTTGTCTGTAACCAAAGGAGAAGAAACAGGAAATCAGACATCAAAATCTCGATCTGAATCACCTTCCATGCAAAGCTTCTCTCTCTTTCCTATCCTCATTTAGTCTCTGTCTTCCAGTCTTTCCTCCCCTCCTCTCTTTCACCTCTCTCCTGCCAATCCACTACAATTTCTCTGTTTTTCTTTCTCTCTCTGTCTTTCTCTCTTTCTTATCTTGTCTTTCTAGTTCTCCCACAATCCCCAATGGGCTAAGCAGGGCAATATGTACATTGTTTATCATGAGATGCATGATGGTCTTAGGCATGAGGTCTCGGATGGTTTTGTTGACAATTCCCATGTAGGAGTCCACCAGGTTCCTGATTGTCTCCACTTGTCTCTCCAGTTGTGGGTCCATGGAGTGCATGAAACTGTCAGATCCATTTTCCTCATTCTCACTTGCCTACAGACGGAGGGCAAAAGAGAGAAACAGCAGTTGGCAAGAGACAGATTAATTCTTTAATACCCCATGAGGGACAGAAAGGAAATGTGAGAGAGCTTGGGAGAGCTTCATGCAGCAACATGCATACAGCTTGACTTTTCTTCTGAGCTGTAACTCCCCCTACACAGTGCTCAGTTTAAATAAACTCAGTTTAGAGGAAGTGTCATGAACGCGAGTCCCATGTTAGCACAATTCTGTCCTAATTCACTACATTAAAGTTGTGTTTATTGGAGTCATCACAGAGCCAGTTTAATCTCATTATTATTTAATAGCATGTTGCCTTCCTTAAATTGTTGCCATTAGCTACCAAACATGTGAACAAAAGTGCACCCAGCATGTGTGCAAAGGCTTGTGTACAAATGCATCAATGTGTGCAAAGGTGTGGATGAACTCAAACTCATCTGCATTTCTGAAGGGACAGGTGTACCCAAATACACCAGTACATGTGCAAAAACTAATCTCCAGTGTTCTAGGCTATGTCTACACTAACAAATTAGTCCGGATTTAGGAGACTTAAACCGGACTAATTTGATCTCTGTCTACACTAGGCTTTACCTAGTTCAAACTAAAAAAATTTTTAGTTTGAACTAAGCAAAACTCAGTTCAAACTACTTAGTTCAAACAGTAAGTTCGAACTAAGCACTTAGTTCAAACTTTAGTTCAAACTAGCATGGTGTAGCCATGCTAGTTTGAACTAAACAAGTTTGAACTAAGAGGTTAGTTTCAACTAGCTGTGTTTTTTAGTTTGAACTAGCCACACATTTTTAGTTCCAACTAAAAAGTTAGTTCAAACTAAAAAACACGACTAGTTGGAACGAAAAAGCTGTGGTTAGTTTGAACTAACCCGGGGTTAGTTTCAACTAACCTGGAACTGCTTAGTTTGGACTAAGGAAGTCCAAACTAAGCTTCCTGGTGTAGACAGAGCCCTAATGTTTTTTTAAGGGAATGAACACCAACATATTGGTATTTTTCCAGGACAAGTGAACATAAATGCACCAGTGTGTTTGCAAGAGTATGTGTATATAAAAAACACCGCAAACACAATATAATTGCGTACAGATGTGTGTGCGTGTGTATGTAGATGTGAGTGTACATCTCTGTGTATTCAATATTGCACCTTATGCCGCAGAATACGTTAGTGGTCTGCTGCACAGTGACTAGGATACCAACATTTGTGAGCAGTATTAGAATTCTCTATCCGCCAGCTCAGGCTGCGACTTTCAAATAGTCCTCATGTGGAGAATTAGGGAGTAAGGACGCAATTTAAATAACTCTTTAGCACCTCCTAGTGTCTATTTATCCATAGATACCTAATGTACCTATCAGAAGCACCCCTGGCTGTGGAGCTCAGGTGCTGGGACTCAGGGCTCAAGCTCCATAAGCCCAGTGCCAGTTATGCCCCTGTTGCCCACCACTGGAGTTTCTGGGTGCTACTCGTTACAGGAGCAGTGAAAGTTTCAAGAAAAGCATGCCAAGTTTCAAATAGGTAGCTGTGTTAGTTTAGTTCAGCAAAACAACCAAGGAGTCCTGTGGCACTTAAAAACTAATAAACTTATCTATCTCATGAGCTTTCGGGGGAGAAAATCCCACTTTGTCCGACACTTAGAAGATCTTCCAGCTCAGACTGACTGCTATGCCAAGTCTTTGCCTTAGGGAGTAAGAGCCCTACTGGGGTTTATTTAAGTTGTGTACTGTATTGGGAGTTACGCCACCTGATGGTGGTGATGGAAGGAAGGCCAGAAGAATGCTAAACGATAGCCTTAATTACAACAGGTGGGATACTCAAATTTGGCAGCATGAGAAGTAGTAAGGCCCCCTTTGACTGGGACACAATTCTCCAGGATGGGAAATGTTTAAAAATTGCTGTATCTAGAATGGTATTTATTAATCAAAAGGTTAAGACAAGCACTTCATTCTTCTTGCTAAGCCATTCCCCTTAGAATTCCATACAGTGAATACTCACTGTATAATAATAATTGGTATTAATATTATTAAACATTGATACCTTATACACTATAGTAACTTTAATCTCAGAGGATCTCAAAATACTTTAGGAACTTTGACTCTGCTCTTGCAACTCTTGCAGCAGTACATAAGTAATTAGAATGACATTGTGAGAGTACTTGCATGGAACAAAGAAGGTTCATTTTTTATCGCTCTGTAGCTGGTGCAGTTACGGAGAACGTCCTGTGAGACCCTCAGATTTGGTAGTATTTTGCACTCAGTTTGCAATCAAGTAAGTGACTATATAAGGTGAAGGGCAGTAGAGACTCAAGCCCTAGGTCCACAGGATTGAGTACTCTATACTATTCGCCAGTTAAAGTTCTGTTGGGATATTCACTACAACCTCCTGTTTTCACTTGTTTATAACTTCCTGAAAAATTCTCCATTTGGGCTGAAATATTCCATGCCTGAGCTCAATTTAACACTAAGGATCAGCAAATGTTAATTCATCCTTACAACCCCAATGTGAAGTAAAAAAGCCTCATTCTCATTATATGGGTAGAGAAACTGAGGCACACAGCAATTAAGTCATTTGTTTGAGGTCATGTGGAACAGAAAAAAAATCCCACTTCTTCTAATTTCTTAGCCACAAGAACCTCTTTATCCAAATATGGAATCCTTTTGGTGAGAAAGAAAGAAAGAAAGAAAGATCAGTCCATAATTGAAAAAGAGCATATCACTATCTCTACAATTAAATCTGCTAAGCAATAGAACACAACATCACAATAGCACAACCTGCCAAAACTCATCCATTTGGAATTAATTTCAAGGCAGTTTTCAAAGCATGAAGGATATTGCTGTGTGTGTTTCAATGTGTTATTTAAAATGTTATTCATGATTTGATTTTTAAATGTCCCTCACTCACACTGTCCCATTTCGGCACCTTGCAACAGTTTAGGGCATGAAGTGATGCATAATAATGTCTCCAGTTTGCACAAAAACAATCCAGCAGGGAAAGGGAAATTGTCCTTCATATTGTCTCTGTTTCCCACAGGGTTTTTTTTTTTTTTGTCTGAGCTTCAACTGGAAGGATCGTCTGTATCCCCAAAGGATTGGAAGACTTCATGGTCTGAGAAACATGGGGTTAGGAAATTAGATATGATGACTCAAAAAAAAGAGGATAAAATGCCAAAAATAAAGTCCTGATGAGTCTCAGAAATCAAATATCAAAGGTAGGGGGGAATAAAAAGAGAAAAAGGAAAACCCAAGCCAAGAACAGAAACAAACAGCAGATGATCTGACAGGAGGTGCAAAGACAGAGGAAGAACAAATTGCCTCCCAGGAGATGATGACCAAGGGGAAAAAAAGAGAAAGAAACTGAAAAAGAAA
The DNA here is from genome assembly GCA_007922195.1 of Podocnemis expansa. Lineage (NCBI taxonomy): Eukaryota > Metazoa > Chordata > Testudines > Podocnemididae > Podocnemis > Podocnemis expansa. The sequence goes on from ML682047.1 coordinate 10,220,383, forward strand.
ATCACGCAAATCAGAACATGCTGAAAAGAGCCCTCAGGGGGCAGTACAGGCAGAAGGGGTGTCACTTACTTTGTCCTTGTCCTGGCAGGCCAGTTTGAGAACAAAAACAAAAACAAAAAACAAAAAAGTGACAAAAATAAAAAACAGATTTTAGTTGGTCTCAGAGGCAGGAGAAGCATCTATTATAGCACTGAATGGAAATAAGACCATACCCAATAAAAAACACAGGTCAAAGGAATCAAGTCATCCTGGGCTGCAGAGGTTGAGCAGATCATTAACTAAACTGAAATGATCAAAATGCAACCTCTGCAAAGGAAAATGTATAATTAAAGAAGGATGTCATGGGAAAGTTACTTATCTGCAATGAATGGTCCTGTTACCCTCTCCTCACATAGGCTCTTGTGCCCAATGGCTGGATAGGGATCACAATGAACCCATAGCAGTACAGAATATTCCAAATCTTTCCACTGTATCAACAACAGGTGAAGTCACTGAAGTCCTACTGACTTCAGTGGCTTTGGATAAGGGCCAGTGTCCCCTTAACCCTCAAGTCCTTTCCAACCAAATGGTCATAAAAGGATAAAAAAGAAATCAAGACAAAACAATGATCTTAAAGGTTAGCAGAAAAGGCAGATGAACCTTTACCAGAAACACAACTGTCTGAAAAGAAGAATGATAGGTAAGTAACCCTTTCACTCCTCTAATGGGTTAGTATTTATACTTACTTTCTCCAGAGACTGAAGTTTCAGGGTTGTTTCTTTAACTCCACAGGAGTGTACAGCATGCCATATAATAGCACATCTGCTTTCATAACCTACATATATAAGACAAGCGACCTTTCTACTGTTGGGGAATAAGATATCTAACAAGCAAAATATAAGAAAACCCCATCCATATAGGAAAACACAGCAGGCAAACTTGATGGAGCTCCAAACTTGGCCATAAAAAAAAGGCACTAATAAGGAATAACTGGCCAGCATTATACCTCTGTTTGGGAGTCTCCTGGGGTGAGGTAGTTTAAAGTTTCAGATGACTGTGGTATTGCCCATTCTCTTCTTCTTTGTGCTTAAACACAAGATTCAATGGTGTGAAGCTACGGAAAGGTCTTCAGCAAGGTGTGATTGTTACATTCACTCTTCTGCTGTGTCCTCACGGAGCAGAGCAGAATTTATCACTGGAGACCTGAGCTACTTCTGCAGACTGTCTGAGAAATCTATCTGAAATCTGAGCTACCTTCCCAGGCTGCCTGAGAAATGTAACTGGATTTACAGCCCATTGAGAGGAAAGGGTTCTTCTTTAAGGTCAACCTCCTTCCCCCCAACTTTAAAGTTACTGATGGTTTTACCCTGTGATTCCTCACCATTTGAAGAAGCAGCATGTATCAGAAGAGGTTGAGAGCAAGAAGTTCAGCCTATCTTCCAGCTCCATCCCACACCAGGGGATGATGGAAATAAGGCCCTCATAACAGTGTCTTTTTTTAACTCAAGAGACCATAGTTCAGTGGTTGTGCCTCAAACACTAGTATGCCACCCTTCTCATCCCATTATTAATGATGGTCACTCCCCCAACCTACCCCAACACGTTCAGGGTAAACTCCTGCACGCAGGAAGGAAGCTTTCCAGCTGTCCACCTCCTCCTGAGTCTCACAGGCCAACTCCAGCTGTCGATAGTCTTTGTATACATTCCTAAGTAGTGAGACACAAAACACGTTACTCCCCCCCCATTTCACAACAACCACTTCTCCATCTTTGCCACTGTTCTACCAATCAGTTAGAAAGAAGACTACCCCCTCAGATCCCTCCTAATAACCTTATGCCTGCCCTCCATTCGAACACCCTCTAAAAAGGTGTGTGGGGGGGTGGAAATTAATTACCCCATTATTAATCCTAGTTTTCCCTGCTTTAATCTCCCAGGAGACCCTGACACTGTCATGAAGGGACCACTCCTGGGAGGTCTGACAGGAGATTGTCTTTCCCAATACATTCAGTCATGCATTTCTTCACCCCACATTCTGAGCTCACAAGTTCTCGGAAATAACTTTATTATCCAACTGAAGGAAGCAAGAGCGGTTCAAATAGCTTCAGTCTAACCATGGCAAAGATTCCTGAGGCTAGGAGGTCTGGCTAGCTGAGAGCTGGGATGACATTGCACAATACACTGCAGCAAAGAAAGTAAATGGCATGATTTTAAGAACTTAGAGAAGAATCCAAGGGTCCTTTCCTATCCTATCCTATCCTATCCCCTAATTACTGTCCTCTAAGGAGATTCAGGACAATTTTCTTGATAGGTCCCATCTTTCTACACCCTCTCCTCTGTAACCTTTTGTCCCATTTCAGGGTACTTCAAAAATCCTATATGGGACAGAAATTAGAGACTTGATTTAGGCAAAGTCTAGGAAATAGATCTGCAAACTCTGGGAAAAGGACAATACCTCTGTTCAGTGTTGAAGAGAGCAAAGATATGCTTGCTGGACATGAAGCCCTTCTCAACATCCCGCAACTTCAGGTTATCCACTGGCAGCATGTATTTCTTCTCTTTCTCCTGGAAGAAGAAGAGACATAACTTGTCAATCTCTGTCCAAATCCTCATCTGGTGAAGGAATCAGTCAGCACTGTCATCCTCACAGCCTCACTTCCTTATCCCTTCCAGAAGTCAATTAGCAACAGGGCCCTTACAGTTTAATTTTCCCAACCCTTCCAGGAGTCTGTCAGTAAGGCAGCCCTCCAATCAGTCCCCATAACTTGACTCTCCTGTTTCCCTAGGAGTCATTCAATAATGGGGCCCTCACAGCCCAATTCCTCCATCTTTTTCAGGAAACAGTCAGCAAGGAGTCCCTAACAGACCAGCTCCATCGTCCCTTCAAGGAATCAATCAGCAGCTGGGCACTCACAGCCCAATTCTTCCCTGTCCTCAAGGAGTCAGCCAGCAAGGGACCCCTCACAGCCTTATTGCTCTATCCCATAAAACAGTCAGACAGTAACTAAATCCTCATAGACAAAATCTCCCAAGTCTTCAAGAAGTCAGTTAGCAATTGGGCCCTCATAGCCGAATTCCCCATCCCCTCAAGAAGTCAGTCAGAAGTGGGACTCAGATCACACTTCCTCCATCCCCTGAATGAGTCAGTTTTCAACGCAGTCTCACAGCCTGAGTCCATTCCCCCAAGATGTCAGTCAGTAACAAGACCCTATAAATCTGTTACTCAGCAATAGGACCCTCACAGCCCAATTCCCCATCCCCTCAAGTCAATGAGGGGTTCCTCAGTCTGTCCCCCCAGAATTCAACTTGCCCATCCCATCAGCAATCGGTCAACAACAAGACCTTCACAGTCTGACTCCTTCATTCCTCCAAGGAGTCAGTCAGCAAAGGGGCCCTCAAAGTCTAGCTGCACCATTCCTTCGCGGACTCAGTCAAACAGCAGCATCACAGTCTAGATCAGTGTTTTTCAACCAGTGTGCCACGCCATACAGGCGTGCCGTCAGGCCTGAGCGGCCGTGCCACGGAATTTTTCGAAACACTTCTCAGAGTTCTGGATTGCCTCATGAATATTCATGAGTTCATTGGGAGACTATATGGTGGTGTGCCTCAAAAGAATTAAAAGTATCAAGGTGTGCCACAGCGGAGAAAAAGTCGGGAACCAGTGGTCTAGATACCATACCACCCCAATAAGTCAGACAATAACGAGGCACTCATACATATCCCAATGCCCCCATTTCCCAGCTGTCACAATCCAGCTCCCCTGTCTCCTCAAGGACTCAGTCAGTATTGGGACCCTCACAGCCTAATTTCGCCCAGCACTCAAGAAGTCAGCAGCAAAGGCTCCCTCACAGCCCAGTCCCACAACTTGATTCCTCACTTCAGTCAGCAACAGGCCAGGTGTTCATAGTCTGACTCCCAATTTCCTCAAGAAACCAGTCAGCAAGAGGGTCCTCCCAGCCTGGCTCCCTTTTTCGTGCAAGGAGTCAGTCAGCAAAAGGCACAGCCCCTCACAGTCTGCCTTCATCATTCCCTCAAGGAGTCAGACAGCAACACCACAGAAAGCTACCACTTCACCTCATTAAGTCAGATATCCACTGGGCACTCACAGCCCAATTACTCCATCTTAAAAAGTTACTCAAACAAGGGTCTTATCAGCCCAGCTCCTCCCTGGCCTCAAAGATTCAGTCAGCAACAGCACCCGCATCACTTCAAGGAGTCTGTTAGCAATGGGGCCATCACAAAACAATTCCCCATCCTCTCAACAAGTCAGTCAGCAACGGGCTTTCCACATCTCAATTCCCTCATCCCCTCAAGGAGTCATTCAGCAACAGTGCTAGAATGACCACCCATCTCTGATTTTAAGATATATTGAGATTTATTAAAACTGATAATAAGAACCATTTTAAGCACTAAACTGATGTTTAGGATAATGATTTTGCATACCCGAGGGTGGAAGAAACGTGCACTTGAGGAAAAAATACGTAATATGTGAAGGGAAATGGTTTTTGTAGTGTATTTGTGTGCCTGGACTAATTGCCTGAGTTGCTGAAGCAACCCAGCGCACTTGTTGCCATAGCAATAGCATTTGACTGTTAGGGTGTTAGCTCAGCCATTTTGGGCTGGTTCTTAGTTTTTGAGCAATAAAGACACTTAAACATGGACTGACTCTCTGTGTGTTCGACTTGATCTCCTTTTTGGATGTAAACTATTCAAAAATTCACAGTGTTTCCTCAAAATATCCCTTCAAATAAACATAGTCCCTTATTTGTCATATGGATTTCCCTTATTTCCATCCAGCAGAGGTGGTCACCCTACAGCACTCTCACAGCCTGATTCTCCATCCCTTCACGTCAGCCAGGAACTGGGCATTCAAAGCCCAATTTCCCCATGCCTTCAAGAGTCAGTCAACAACAGGACTCTCAGTCCACTTCCTCTGCTCCCTCATAAAATCAGCCAGCAAGGAAGCTCATGAAGCCCTTTTGTCCCTGTCCCACAAAGAGTCAGTTAGCACTCGGGCTGTTACCGCTCAGTATTTCTATCCCAGAAACAACTCTGCACAGCTCTCCCATCACACCAGGGTGTCACTCAGTCAGGAATAGTGCCCACACAGCCCCTTTTTCCACCCCCTCAAGAAATCAGACAGAAATAAGGCTGTACCGATTCCTTCAGGCCTGTGAGGAGTTAGTCTGTAACTGGGCCTTCACAGCCTGGTTCCCCCTTTCCCTGAAGGAGTCAGTCAGCAATGGCACTCACATCACCTCAAGAAATCAGTCAGCTAGGGAGCCCCCACTTTTAAGACAGTCACTGAAGATGGGGTCCTCAGAGACTGACTTCCCTTATCCCTTTCAGGGGCCAGTCAGCAACCAGACTCTCTCAGCTTGACTCTGTCATCTCTCCAAACAGTAATTGAGCAGGGCACTCATAGCCATAAACCAGGGGTCTCAAACTCGCAACCTGAGGGCCGTACGCGGCTCCTAAAGTTATTTCTTGTGGCCTGCAATGACACTATCACCATCAATATTTGCAAAATCATTGTACGAATAAGTTTTAGTGATGCAGCCCTTGGACTATTTCTAGTCCTCATGCATGGTGCAGCCTTTGGGCTAATGTACTAGTCCTCATGCAGCCCTCATGGTGATTTGAGTTTGAGACCCCTGCTATAAACTGTCTACCTATCTAACTTGTCCAGGAACTTATATCACACTCAGTGCTGCATCTGTTCTGTGCTCCCTCCCCAAGTTTGAGTATTTATCGCTAAGATCCTTTCCCAGTGACCAGCCGTATCTGTGGCTCCATCGCACTCTGCTCTCTAACATACAGGGCATCTAACTGTTCTCACTTCCCATGCCTTAACTCCTGGTCTCATAGCATACTGCCATCTGCTTGTAAATGCCTCCAGGTACCCCAATTGGGGTTTTATTTTTTGTTACATCTGAATTTAAGCAAATCAAATGAGATAATGTGGTGAGATTATGACTGCAGGTTAAAAAGTCTTATTTTCATTGTTAATCTTAATTTTAAGGTTTTGGGAAAAGCTAAATCATTTGATGTAAGAGCTGATAGTTCTTCATAAGGATTGAGAGAATTTAAACTGCTTTATTTTTTTAAAAGAGCTGACATACTTGATCTATCCTCCTACTTCATTCTACACCATAAAAGACTAATGTTAATTTTTCAGCAATAAGTTACACAAAACACCAGGTGGGGGTTCTGACAGCTCTTCTCAGGCACCGGGAGCTCAAACAGCAACTTTGTGGATGCGATGGGGTGGGACAGTTGAAGGCCTTCTATAGGGAAAATAACCAACAGGTATCATTGAAAATTCAAGTCAGTATCCTTTTGACAAATCAAAAACCCAGGTGAAATGGGGCACTGGATAATAATGTAAAGAAAATCTTGAAAATGGAGGTCTAAATTTTCAGAAATAGCCAATAATTTTTGACACCTCAATTCTGGGGGTCCAATTTGGGATACCTTAGGGAGACGATTTTCAGAGTGGAAGTGCTCAGAGCTTTCTGGGTATCCTTTAAGGCAGGGATCTCAAATATGCGGCACACGGGCCGCATGCGGCCCCCTAAAGCTATTTCCTGTGGCCCGCAACAACACTATTGTTATCGATGTTTGCAATATCATTGTATGAAAAGATTTCAGTGGTGCAGCTCTCAGGCTAGTGTACTAGTCCTCATGTGGCCCCTGTAGTGATTTGAGTTTGAGACCCCTGCTTCAAGATGTCTCCAGATAAGCAGCCAAAAACTGAGAACCAGATTTTATTTTTTGCATTTAAACTTGATTTTTTAAAATCTGGATTCAGAGTTGGATGATGTTAAAATCAGTGTTTATTTTTTGGCTTTAACCTAAAAACTGATGCTCAGATTCTGCTGTCTCTTATTCAGGGACATATATAGTGTGACCCCATAATCTTTTTTGGAGTTAATTTGGATTTACATCAATATAACTGATAGCTGAATTTGGTCCAAGGGCCCTATTTGCAACTGTGGAAATTTTCTACCACAAAAACCCATGCAATTAATAAAGTTGTTAGTCTTTAAGTGCCACAGGACTCCTTTGTTTTTTGTGGAACTCTAGTCAGGTACTGCTATACCAGAAGTGACCAAAAGAAGGAGCCATTGTACCAAACACCTCATGTCAAGCAGCTCAGGATGAGACTACTTCAGTGGAAATGTATTATGTATGTAACCACCACTCTTGTGTGGGGGTTCTGGTATGCATGTCATGTTTGCCTCAGCTGGAAACAGGGAAAAAGGGGATCCCTCCCAAGGGGAAAGGGAATAGAAAAGGTGGGTAGCCTGCTACAGAGATCCCAAAATCTAACTGGAAATCACAAGGCCAAAGAAGCAATTGTAGATGGTGATGCTGCTGACACATTTCACAGGCAGATGGAATCAAAACCGAAAAAGATGATTTGGCCATTATAGTGACCCTCTGAACCTTAGTCAGCTTTCTCATTAAAGTCCCATTATCTCCTAAGAAGCCCAGCCCCTCCTCTAAGTTTCAGATACCGAATGAAAAAGTCAAATGACATTAGTCTGTTACAATATTTTCATCATAATATAGTGCTGGGAAGGGTTTAATGGAAATTGATGTTCTCTGGGATGAGAGAACAAATATCATGTGGGCAGCACCAAGGCTCTTTTACCCCTCTGCTGCCTCATAGATCCATAGTGACCAAAGACAGAAGTGGTATTCGGGTCTCAGTTCCCTTATACTTTTTTTGCTCAGACTGACAATCAATATGTTAGTCCTAAGTTAGGGGAATGTGTGTGTTTGTGACGTGGATGCCTCAAATAGGAATTTGACTGATACCCACAAAACTCGTTTCACAGTCTGAAAATCACCTTACAGTTCCCAGCTTGCAATAACTTTCAGTCACTGCTCATCCAGGTTACAGTTGAACTAGTGGCCAAAGGACAAAACATCCACTGCTAAGTCCCTGGGCAAGCCAATCAGTCCTATTGCCATCTCTCTTCCTGAAGCTTCTTATACATCACTCACATGCAATCTCTATGCAACCCAAGAAAATAACTTTAATGTCAATGGCAGCTAAAGAAGTAAGACCTAGAAAAGGCTCCTCACACATTTTTACAATAGCAGAAAATTTTGAAGCTGGGTGCAAAAGAAGAACTATCTCCCAGCAAAAAAGATCAAGAAATCAGGTGGTGAGAACAAGAGAATTCCTTATGCCCTAGGAGATGAGATATATGTGTCTTCACCTGGTACACACTTTGCTTTTATTAAGACCATAGAGTTCTTTTCCTTCATCATAGCGGAATTGTTTCAATAATGGCTCTAGTCTCTGCATGCTGTCAATTCCCACATCAATGCACTAATGCCAGGATTTGCACTCAACAGTTTGATTTCAGTCACATCAAAGTAAATCTACAGTGTTAGGACCAAAACCCGGACCTAATAAAGCTAGTGGGAATTTGTCATTGACATTTGTGTGATTAGGACTTGGCACTTTCTCCAGCTATTAACCAGCAAAATAAGGTCAGAGTTTGGACCCTTGACTCTAAAGTGGAGTAGGAACCATATACCCATGGAGGATTCATTCTTCCACTCTCTTACAATAGTACCAGGTTTCACTCTCTTAAACTCTGAAGACAGTGAATTCCTTCAGTAAAGAATGCTAGTAGCAACAAAATCAAAACAAAGAAGGAATTCTATGGCACTTTAAAAGACTAACGCACTTATTTTTCGCCTAAGTTTTCGTGGGTGTAATCCCACTTCATCAGATGCATCAAATTTTCAAAACAACACCCTCAAATGGCAATTAAACTCACACTGCTGCTCACTAGTGTATTATTTCTCAGCTTCACAGGCATTGAAAGCCATATCAGAGCTAAAAGCACTGGTGCCAGAAGGTAAGTTCTCTGGGCCCTGACTGCAGCATGATGCACACAAATGTATTAAACCAGTGCTTTTGTGACCCTATCTTACCACACCTACACTCCACTCTCAAAACTCCTAGCTCTACTCTTTCCATCTTCTTGGTTTTCAGCCCAGCCTGTTTTATATCAATGCTCTGACTTCATTTCCTGAATGTAGAGACAGGAAAGAGTGTAACGAGCTGCCATTGCAAGCTTTGGCTGAGACCTCTCCCCATATGTTAGCAATCAGGCAGTATGTGTGGTGACTGAGCCATCCCAAGAGCAATGCAGCCAAAATGGGAGGAGGGTGTTCTCCTTCCAGCCTGACAGATGTAGACAAAAATCAAAGGGGGAAGGACTTTTTGCCAGTACATCCTGGCATGTGGGGGGAGGTAGCTTTCTGGAGCGCCACTCAAAGATCTTGGCTTGAGCCCCAAAGGCCTGTGTTGCTCATCAGGAATCTCATTTTGGCGGCAAGGGAGAAAGAGGACCATAGCAGAGGAGAGGCAGCCCTCTCAGCAACAGAATATTGATGCCACGAAACCACACATAGCCAAGGAATTACTCTGCACGGCCATGAGGTAAAGGGGAGGAGGTAATGCTGTGGGCTGCAGGAAGCAGGACACTAAAGTACAAATATATAGAGAGAAGGGTCACTGGGTCTAATCAGGCCTGGTCAGTCTCACACTTTTTATCATTATTCCTAAGTACAGTCACAATGCTTGCATGGACCACCTGGAATGCTGCAAACAAACAAAAGGCCCTATGCTGGCATTGGTATACATGGTTCCTGAAAGCAATACTGAACAAATTGAATGGGAACGGGGTTTAACTGAGACATGGTGTGTGGGGGGGGTAGCTGTCTGCGGGAATCCTTCACTGTAAATATTTCTGTAAATCCAACATTATGCTTCTTGATCTGGGAAAAGATGCTATCAAAATGCAAGACCATTATTCCAATTTAGCCCTACATACATTTTAAAATCTCAGAAAAACAAAGAATGATTCAGTTAATGTGTGTATCTTTTCTTTTTCATTTAATCTTTCTGGTTTGCTGTTTTGGCAGCCAGCTTTTTTTTACCTGAATCATGGTGCTTTAGTCTGCTCTAATCTGCTTTGCTTCCTGTTCTATCTGATACTGTGCTTAAATAAACTACTACTTGAGTATCAGCCGCATTTCAGTGGGTTCTTCTGTGTGTAACAAGTAAAATGCTTGAGACGTGCAATTTACATGCAAAACATTATTAATTTATTCATTATTATTATTACTGTAATTTAGAACACATATTGCCTGACTTCTAGCATAAACTTCCTAAAATAATTAAAATCAGTTATTAGAATGCATAAATATGATTACATCATTTAAAATAGAAAACTCAAGCACAAATGCTATTCCCCCATCTACATTTGGCTGAACTCCCAACAAGTGAAGATTCCTTGTGCCCTCTCCTCTTTGACTTAGAAGGCAAAGCTTGCATATTCTCAGACTGGTTGTATGGCTGTTTTTCTAAAATACATGCTCCAGGAATTATTGTGGGGAGTTTTATAGCCTGTGTTACACAGGATGTCAGACTACATCACCACGTTTTTTTATGAAATTCTAAAAGTCTATAACAAACTGTATTTCTTCAGGGAGTCCCAATCATCCATACCATACACTCCTCTCAAGGCACCTCTGTCCCGAAATGCAGCACACAGCAAGATTTGAGTTCATCACCTCAGGCCTGGTTCATTGGTGCCACATGATCACTTTACACCACTTGTATTAGTGAACAGTGGCCGCAAAACTGGTTTCATTGAAGATCTTATTTTAAACTGCTTAGTTAATCCAGTGCAAAAAAACTGCGTATAGAACTCGTTTGAGCATAAACCACATTTCCATGCTTATTTCACTTTTGCTTCGAAACATGTTTTAAGATAACCTGAAATAGACCACTCAGAATTAAACATGTCCATACAGAAATGCACACTGGTTTAACTAAATTGGTTTCAGACTTGATTTAAGTTAAACATGTGCAACTTCTGTGTGACAACAAAACTAAAAGCCTCCATGTCCAGAGGAATGCTGCTGACACAGGGGCTTCCTCACAGGTACAGAGCTGTCTACCTATGCCCTAATCAGGCTGCAGGAGGTGTTTGGGGAAAAGCCAGGAAAGATATAGAGTAGAAGGAGCAGGACCTAGGATGGGAGTCATTCCTACATGGTGGCTACTTGCTGGCTGTCACAAGACCTATGGGACCACTACAGTCAGGTTGCAATTACAATCACCATCAGGCCTGAACCAGCACCCTGTAGCCCTCGGACAGAAAAGGCATAAGTCATCTCTCCCTGGTCCCCACACTGGGCTTTGCACCAGAACAGGGATCAATTGGGCCCTAAATGTTTTCACATTTCTTTGAAAAGGCACAGGCTAAATGTTCCACTCCCACTGAGAAGTACTGCGAGAACAGGAATGAAGTCAGTACACTCTAACCACTCCTCATGCCACGATTAGGCAATTTGGGACAAATCGGGAACGTAGGTGTTCATATTTTTAGCCACTGAGTTAAACCCCTTCCTCCGGCTCCCTCTTCCCTGTGTGTTGGGGGGTTGCATATTACACCTAAAGCACTCTTTATCCCTGCAGCACAAGAAAGGAAGTGAGCCACATGGCCTGGGGAACATCTGGAATTGCACACAGGAGCCAAGCACCACAGAGAAAGCGGCATTCCTCAAGTTTCCATCCAAGGTATAGAGCCTTCCTTTCCTCCACGCAACCTTATCCGTCAGATGGCTCACTTCCTGTCGCCTCTGACCTCCCCAGCAGCCAACAAGCTCCTCCCTCGAGTCTAGTTAGCATTGCGCTGCCACGTCAATTGAGGCAGAAAGACAGAAGGGAAGCAAGAGAAGGGAGGGAACAAAGACTAGAAAGAGGGAGGCAGGCACAGTGAATGCCAGACGCAATGGGGGGTAGGAAAGGAGGGAACTCAGATTGCTGCCATGTTAGCCGGAGGCTAGCTGCAAAGGCAGCTGGCCAACACAGGTCAAAGGATCCTTGTGTGCTTGGAAGTGAAGGCTGGTCTTGTTTGCTCTTTCCTCCGGACCCTGGGTAGAGCGACATGCAACAGGACTGAAAGCTGGGCAGAAGGGGATCAGGATGCATCGGGCTTGAGCGTCCTCCCACCCGCTGCCACCAACTGCTGCTCCAGATATGGGGGGTTGAATAAAGCAACGAAGTCTGCACATCTGGGCAACAGTCAAGACTTAGAAACATTTTCTCCTGGGTTTGAACAGCAGTAATTTATTTTTCTTTTTGAAAGGTACGACATGCCAGGGGGAGATGGGGCATCAGCCTTTCGATGCCAATGGCGGACAAGGGGGGGAGGGGAGGGCAGTTGAATTTGTTCAGTTTCGGGTGCAGGCAGGGAGTAATCCCCCCTTTTTCCCAGCTGCCAATGGAGGAAACTTCTTCAAACAGGACTTGGACCTTCCTTCACCCTCTCTCTGCCCCCAAAACACCAGCCCTGAAGCAGAAAAGGGGAAGGATTAACTTGCTGCTGCTAGCTGGAGAGCTGGACACAGAGGCTCCACTCCGTCTGCCCAGTGTTCAGACTACCTGTTCAGGACTACAAGATTGTACAGTAGTCTGCACATTGGTTAGGCTGTGCTGGGATACACCACACACACTGCCGGTGCTGCACAGGGATGGAGAAGCCTGCATGGCAGGGCGAAATGCTGGGATGTGAGCATGCATGCTAAATTCACCTACAGTACCTCCCTCAGCCTGTTAGGAAACAGCCTCTTGGATCCTCAGCTGATGATCACCTTTATATGTCACTATTCACCATCCCACTCACACTCCCTGTCTGTTTGTCATTTTCTCCGTCTCGCCTCACCTTCTCTTGCAGCTGTTTCTGTTGGCTTTGCTTTCTTGTCCCAGGGAAAGCCACTCAGGATGGCTTGTGCTTCTTGTGCAGACTTTTTCTCTAAACTGGCTAGACCGCAGGGACAGAGGCTATCCCCTGGGAGAGTTACAGTTGCACTGTGCATTGCTAGTAATCTCTGTGTGAGGAGAAGGCAAGATCAAACAGAGGGAAGTGGCCAGGTGGGGAATTTTATGCTGTAACAAACTTTGATTATTAAAGAAAGAAAAAACAAAGAGATCAAGTTTGGAGATTCTGGAAGTTATTTTTCTTTTAAAACTGGTTGTGGTCCTTTCTTTAGATGTGGACTGGGATGGACAGGTACTGTGTGTGTGTGCGCATACGCACATACATGTGTGTGAGAGCACATGTGTGAGAGAAAGAGAAACTAAAGAGAATGAGTGAGAAAGAAAAGGCAGAGTGAGAAAGAAGGAAGGAAGGAGAATGTGAGAAAAAGAGACTGAGAAAATGAAAGAGAGCCAGAGCATGAGAAAGAATAAATGAAAGATCAAAAGGGTGGTGGGGGCAGAGAAGGATGGAAGGAGTGTGTGTTGTAGAAAGAGATCCTGTGGCAGGTATGATAACTGGGGAGGACTAAGTCTCAGAGCAGACTTAGCTGTGCTGTTTCAAAACAGAAAAATAGACTAAATATTAAAGTTTGCAGTTGAACTGCTCAAAGCCACCACTCCCATCGTAGTTCCAGGCTGATGGCTGGAGGGGCTTGACCCGCTACTTAAATGACAGAAAGGGCTTTATGTGGCTGATTTGGGGCTTAATACACAAAAACAGCAGCTTGCTGTCTAGAAAAAGTGATCTGCTCTTGGTTTCTGAAAACAGGGGTTTCAGAAGGAGATGTAATGTAATCCTGTCATTGAAGTTTCTAGCTAGAATGGGAAGAGAGTCAATGTCTGATGCGTAGTAAGTGGACATATATATGTGTGTGCAAATAAGATTACATCTTCCCCTAGGCAGGAGAATCTACCTATGTATTCCAGTGATAGAAGAGGAGGGAGATGGAATCAGGGCACAACTCTGATCTAGCAGGACTCAAATTGGTGTATGAAGAATATAAAAGATTCCCCCTCCTGTTTATAGATCTACAGACATTAAACCCATTCTCTCTCTCTCTCCCTCTCTCTCTCTCTCACACACACACACCATGCCTGTGCACAGAAATACACACACATATCCAAATACTAGATACAAATACACGCACCAAACATCCCCATACACACAAGCATGTAACCTCACATCATTCACACACACTATTCTCATTCAAACATGCTCACTTAACTGCCATGTCATCCGTACCTATTCTTCTGCATAGACACCCACACAGCCCCAAGCCATTCATATGCACACATTCACATGCAGTATAACCCATATCCCCAGATACATAATTAACATACTCAGTCACAAACGCACACACCCCATTTGCCATTCTCACATATTGGTGTGGATTCACACACTCATACGATACAAATGCCGGCATTTATACATTCAAAAACACACATAGACTGACTCCACAGTACTGTATGGAATCTTCTTAGGGCAGATCTACACTTAAAAAGTTGCCATGGCATTGCTGTAGTGCTTTAGTAAAGACATTACCATGCCAACAGGAGAACTTTAGTCATTGGTGTAGTTAATCCACCTTCCCAAGAGATGGTAGCTGTGTTGATAGGCAAAGCTGTCCTGTTGATATAGCATTGTCTATACTGGGGATTAGGACAATGTAACTATGTTGTACAGGGTATGTGGATTTTTCACATCCCTGAGTGACATACTTTTACCTATATAAGATTATAGTGCAGATGGCCTTCATGTCTGCATAGAACAGCAGTAAAGGAATTACAAGTTGCATCTTTGTTGCTATGAAACAATCTGCCAGTCTTATTCTACTTCCACATAAAGGGGTTTCACTCTATGCAATAATCCTGGCAGCAGCCTCCATCATGCATTTCAGCAGGACACCCACACATTTAGCTATAGAAGTACACTGATGCCCTCATACAGGTATGGGTCAAGTCCTGCCTTCCTTAGACTTTACTCATCTGAATTTTAGTAGAGTTTTGCACAAGTAAGGACAAAAGATCTGGGTTATACCGTATATTCACAACCAAATTTCTACACATTCTAGAATTAGACTGTATCCATCTGTGTATGCAACCACTCCTGTACACCCAAGGACACATGCACATAAGTCACACGCATCCCAGTTTAAATTTACTCTTACATCTACCAAATGCCATGGTCTGGGGATGCTTTCCAATGGGAAGCAGGCCTTGCTAATAGGAACCACATAGTATATTGCTCATTATGTCTCAGGGCTTAATGCCCACTGCTACCTAGAGAACTAGGGGAAAAGCCTGGATCCTACCTGTATAGCTGGGCTGTGTACTGTAGCTCTCTGGAGGGAATTAGGTGGAAGGATGCCTATTCTTTTCTGCTTAGGTTCTTTCTCATACTATGCTCATCACTATGGTAACTGACTATCTAATACCAAAAGGCCACAGTGTCATGGCTGCCACTTAAAATTCAGGGGTGTACTGGTCTCCCTGGCTAGTGAGATCACCCTTTGTTTTGGAGAAGGGTCATTGGATGCATATAGTTGCCAGTCCACCATCTCCACTCCCACAAATGTCCTGTAGGCAGAACTCAGCAGCACCCAGTGGTGCTGATTCCCTCTGAGGGGTCTCTAAATCCAGACTGTCCCCATTTTCTGCAGCCAACTTATTGTGCGGCTTTCCTTGGGTAGGAATTTGACTCAAACAAAGGAGACTGGAATCAAAATGGAGAGAGAACCCAGAGAAAGGCTCTTGGCAGCAGGGCAGAGCAAGGAGACAGCTTTCCACCCCCACCAGTCTGCTCTTTTCCTTCCCCTCCCCTATACCTAACACGCTCCATCAGCCTCCCTGGGAGCAGTGGGAGCCCTGTCCTCACTAACACATGATGCTGAAATCTTTAAGACACTTTTAAGTTCTAATTCCTTTCTTTAGGGGGTGGGGGAATGAGAAAACAAACCAGCATTGTGGAAAAGCTGGTATTTCACTAATGCGACCCAGATGTCTCTACTCAGACTTGATGCCCAGTCCTGCCAGAATAGGGCAGGGGAGGGAAGATCTTTGTTCTGCTCCACCCGTCTCAATTTTGAATACGTGCTAGCTTAGCCCAGCATCGTCATGCCAAACCCACTCCACTCTTGGTTCTCTTATCACTCCAAATTCTGCAGGCAGTTCTTCCACCAGCACAAGCGTTCTCCTTTCTCAATTAAACACTCCCATTTCCTTTGGCTGCCTGTCACAGCACAGTGGAGCTGGGCAAGAAGGCCCACCAGGAACACAAGGAGTGAGGGTTTTTGTCGTCCAAAGCTTAAGTGGATCAGGGCTCTAGGCTGTAGTTTTAAAAATCTCTCAGGGTGACTTTGGGGCCTTAAAAGATACCTCTCCTCCCTCTAAAGCAGGGGGATGGGGAATCAGACAGCTCTTTCTGGGTAAGAGTGGGGAACTGGCTCTGAGATGTATGGCACCACCAGCCTGGTTTGAGAACGATGGGTCTCAGACGTTCTTCCCAATGAGAGGCAAAAGATGCCCCAGGTGATGGAGACAGACCTGTTGCCATGTGGAGCAGAAGGGACCTGGAGGACACAGTCAGTTCCATTCTTGTGTAGGGCAGAGAGTTAAGATGGGAACTCCAAAGATAAGGGCTCTCTAGACTGCCTCTGTAATGTACTAAAAGCTGAGCCTGGCCATGGAATCTAAGTGAACTGAAAGTTGCTTCCCTTTCCTTCCCTAGAGGACAGAGATCAAGGAGCTGGCTGGTGAAGGGGCAGGAGTGGGGAAAAATCTGAAAGAAAAACATGCTTCCCCATCCCCTCCACCCCTTCTCCAGTTAGAACAAAGGCTCCTTTCTCCTGTGCTGCTCCTGCCTCATCAGCAGTGGGTCACCCTGCGTTTATTTAAGGGACGCTGGCTGGCAAGGAGCTCTTTTAATTAGCCTCCTCTGCACCTCACCATGCAGAAGGGAAGTGGTGCAGACCTCCAGCTGTTTTTCACCCCCAAGGCTGCCCTCCCCACAGGATAAAAGGGATGCCCCTTTCCCATCCCATGCAGCTGGAGTCTATTAACGTAAATTACACCCCACAACCGCAGCCCTCCTGCTTCTTGGGGCAAGGGGTTGGGGGCTACAGTCGTTTCTGGAATCCAGATGCAGAAGCGGATTTTAATTTAAAACAACACTCAAGTCTTATAACTGCCTGACCTGCACACATAACCATGGGATAGTATTGTCACGCTGGGCAGGTCTGTTCGAGGAGTTCATCGGTCTTGACAAAGAACCGACTGATTTAAAATCTCCTTTGCACAATCAATTCCAGTTCCCTGCTGATTACAGGACTGATGCTTGTTCCAGTTGAACTTAAGGCCTGGTCTATACCTAAAAATAGACTGATCTGGCTACTTTTTTGCCAGGGCTGTGAAAATCTTCATACCCTGTGCAACATGGTTAGGTCGACCTAGCCCCCACTGTAAACACAGCTAGGTTGACAGAAGAATTCTTCTGTGGACTTAGCTACCACTTGAGAAGTGGACTAACTACATCAATAGAAAAATCCCTTCCAGTGATGTAGATGGTTTTCAATTTCATCTGCGCACCAGTTGCATAGCTGCAGCTCCATAGCTGTACCACTATAGTGTTGACACACACTAGGACTAAACAGCTCCTGTGCAGCAGGTGACATTTCAGGCCTGATTCTCTGATGTCTGGCATCTTATATCGTCATTTCCAACAGTACAAAGTGGCTGGTAAACACACCCATGGATGTAACTGAGTAGAGAAATCTGCCCTGGTACCAGACTACAGGCATGTTACACAGGTATAAACCATGACACCAGATGCAAGGTGTCTTCTCTTCCTGACCAGTAGTTTGGAACCAGTGCTTGGGAAAGCTGACTGAATCTGAATGCATTAGTAGCCATCCCCCAAGGTGTTTCTATCCCTGCACACTGAGTGGTATCAGGGCATAAAATCATGCCATTCTGATTACCTTCATGCTGTTTATTCTCACTGTTCAGAGATTTAAGCCCAGGGGCCAGAGGTTTTGGGGTTTTTTTATGACTGGCCCACCACTGACAGTAGATGAATAAATAAATAGCTTCAGTTGGGGCATGATTCTGGCAGCTCGTATCTTGCTCTGTGCTTGAGTGGAAGAGGAACCACTGGGAAGCTGTGATTTCCAGATTTCAGGAATATTTATTTTTAAGGCAGGTCTAAAGAAAAGATCCAAGGTACCTTCTGTTTTATTTTCTGCATGTACTATTCTGGTTTGATACCAACAAGACTCAGCTGCTTTCACATTCAAAGCCCTTTCTGAACGTAAATTAACTGATCTTCCCAATGCCCAGATGAGGTACATGAGTGCTAACATTCCCATTCTGCACATGAGGACATAAGACAGTGAAGAAAAGTGACTTACCTAAAGTTACAGAGAAAGCCATCATCTGAACTGGGATTTTAATTCCATAACTCTTGGCTCTGTGTCCTGTGCCCAGACAATAAGGTCATACCTCTCTCGTGCAATCTTACAAGACTAGAGTTGATTAGCCACAATTCTCTTTAGTCACTTATAGCTACTGCTGAGAGTACCACAATGCCTGGGTCTCAGGGGCTTAAGCCATCCCCTTCCTCCAGTGATCTCACCTGACACAATGAGAAAGAAAAGTGCCCTGCCCACTTTTTATTGACTCATGGGCTTCAACTGGATTTTCCCTTCAGTGCAAGGAAAACTGCATCCAAACTAAATTTGTGACCTTCACAGTTAAAAGGAAACATCCCCACTCCAGCTGAAGCATTATTAAGGCCTCACTGACTCAAACACAAGGCAGAAGGCAGTAGATTTATGAGCTGGTGGGACAGGAAGGGCTGGGCAGCAGCTGTTTGAGCACTAAAACATATAGGGTGTGGCTCATGTGCAGAGCGCCATTTGTGCATGTTTCATGCAAAGTTCCCTGGGGGAACACTCAGCTTGAGCCCCCGCCCCCCCCCACCCCCCCCGACAGACCATTGGGCATCCTAATTATGACTTCCAATCTCCTGTTATCCTTTCCTGGGAAAGGTTAGGGACTGGTATGTTGGCTTACTGCAGGTCCTAGCGGTATGGTCTGCAGGAAACCAATACACAGATTGTGCATTTATAAACCCCAGTCACTGCAGGGAACCAAAGGCCTTCCACAAAATGCCCCATCACTGAAAGTCAAGGAGAGCTGAGAGTACTCAAACCGCAGAGAACTGCGTATCCAAGACACAATCCTACTAGCTCTAAGGCTGGATCACTCACCTCATCATCCTTATACCATGAGAGGTTCTCAGCTGTCAGGACAAACCAGTATTCCTTTGAGCCACCCTTCATGATCCCAATGTTATTGATGGTGAGCCAACCCTTTCGGATCACCTGTGGCAATGGAAATTGTCAGCATTAAACATGGCATGAGGAACGTAGTCCTCCCAGTTGTTTGGGAAAGAGCAGAGCATGTCTCTACAAACACAGACGAGCATGCCAAGGTCTGCTGCTACCAAAGGGTATGTGTGCACAGGAGGCTTAAGTCACAGGCTTACATCGACTTAAGCAACTTTCTGGCCACATCTGGAGTTCATTAAGTTGACTTAAGCACTTGCTTATGTCAACTTAATAACTTTTGCCCTTAAAGTCAACTTCAAGGGTTAAGTCGATTTTATTAAGTCAACTTAACACAATGTGCCCATTAAAGTTTACTTAATAAAGTCGACTTAGTGCATTAGAGCCATTTAAATCAACTTTATAAAGTCGACTTAAACAAATGGGCCTCACTAAGTTGACTTACCTAAGCCCTGTAGTGCAAACATAGTCACAGAGCCCCTCAGTACTTTGGAGCCTAGAGGCCATCAAGCGTGCACCCACCTCATAACAGGAGAAGGGTTAGGCAGGGAGTAGAAGGGATGCAGTAGAGAACCTGGCTGTATTGGGGGTTACACACTCTGCCAAGAACTCAAAGGGAAAAGAGAACTGTAGAGAGGCTCTCAGAAACTGGCCCCACCCACAGAAACCAAATCACAGCAACACTCACAACGGGAAAAGGCCATTTCTAGAAAGAGCAAAGGAGGAAGCACACCCTGAGAGAGATAAGGAGCTCTCCCACCAGTTGGGGCTGGAGGGGACTGCTTCACAGAGCTCAAGGGGAGGCAATTCAAGAAGAAAAGTAGAGAGAGGTAAACAAAAAACAAATGACTTAATTTAGTAACACACGGAGATGCTGAACATCTGGGAATAATGATGCATCTGGAATTCACACCCTGAACTTAACTGTGTGAGCTAAGTGGCCTGTGTGACTGGTACTATACATTACATTAGCCTTTTGATAGATAGATAGATCTCAATATTTGTCTACTCCTGTACATGTGAATTAGTAGAAAGACTACATATATATTTAATAGCTTACATAAGCATGTTAACTTTATATCTTCATTATATTAGTGAATGTGCATTACTGTGTGTATTCATTATTGCACATGTGCATGAGCCTATGCACGAATGTTACGGCATGTCTGAATTAGCCTCAGTGTGCATCAATTCATGTGTGTGCACGCTGAAAATGAGTGTGCATTGAAAACAGTATGTCTATGAAAGACAAGTGTTTGTGCATTAATGAATACTGCTTTGTATGTGACTTAGTGAACATGCGTGCATGGTGGCTGTATCTGTGCATTCATTGTTCATATCCGTAAAAAGATGTGAGTGGATCTTCACTCTTCTTCATGCTGATAGTTAAAATTCACAATGGACCAGTTCTCTCTGCTGACAGAAGGGGGCACTAACTCTGAACCCCCGATTCTAATCTGGCCTGAATGGTCTCCATCCCCACCCACTTACTTTCTAGAGGCAGCTGAAGAAATTCTCATCAACATGCTGCCTTTGTTCCCCACTTCCACTTGATCTGTATGTAATATCAGCAACCACTTCCTTCAACTGCAGTAGCAGGTGAAATGGTCCATGTGCTGTTCCTGATCCTGCTCTCCCCAGATGCACCATTAATGCTCATTAGCACAGCCTGCTGAGCAGCCGTCTACTCACCAGGATCTCATCCTGCAATGAGGAACCATAGCAACAGCAGCAGGGCAGAGGAGAGGAGCAAAGAGAGGAGAGATTATTACTAAGAAAGGAGGAGTGGAAGGAGGAAAGAGCCTCAAAAATTAATCATTAGAATCTTTTATCAAATTAGCATATCAGCTGCAAAAATAACAAAGACCCCTGGCCCAAATATAAAATCTGCTACAGGAAAAGAAAACTCAAGCTAGTTACAGGCAAATCCACCATCCCACAGAGGTTCCACTCCCAGCCCTTCACAGGGAAAAGGCAAGGTACTCACTGGTGCCCTTCAGAGGATGTCTCCTTGCAGATGGGAAAGACCCAGTAAAGTCCTTCAGAATTAGCATCAGTGGAAAGCAGCTGAATCTGCTTACTAACTTCACAGCAACTCTGAATCTCTAACTGTTTTAGGGAAAGGTGGCCAAATATGCTTTGGAGAGGATTCACTCCAGATGAGCATTTGGAATTGGAAAGGAAGCGAATGTTCACCTATATTCTTTTCCAGGCTGCTTCTGTGCCCTCCTTCTGGAAAAGGGACCCAAATCTTTATGTAGAGGTTCCAGGACAGATAAACCTCTGGTTCTTCCAATAGCTCTATGACAGTAAGGTCTTCTACACCGTTCTAGCTTTCAATAGGAAATGCACTCCATGTGCTTACTACAGGAAGGCAGCAGGGACTTCACGTTCCATTCATTATTCTCTCCCAGAAGTCTATTCCACCACAAGGATGCCTAACCCAAGCATGGGTGATGAGTCCTAATGAAGTCTCCCCAAGAAGGTGGCTTTAAAGCCTCCCTTTCAGGTGGGCTTGCCTCTTTCGGAAAATATGAGCCCAGGAATTCTGCAGATTGTCTTTTGGCTCCCAGGCAGGGGGGATCATTCATGTGGGCAAGAGAGATGACTGGGAAAGAAAACTGTTTAGCCTGACAACTTAGTGCTGGGGCTGAGGGAACTGGAGGGTAGAGTTTGCGTCAATTTTTGGTGGACTGTAAACTTGCATATGCACCCATCATCATCCAGCTCTAGCCTGCATAGAATGATAGTTGCAGCTGGGAGAAGTGAATGGAGTAGCCAAGGATGTGGACAGAGTTAATTTTGACATCTGACCCTGTCCAGAAAAGCAGTAGCATATATGGCTAGATCCCTGATCATCCCCTCTGCACTTTCAGCTCTTGACTGGATCATTTGATAACGTAATTGTCTAGTCATGGCTAGCTCAGTTGTAAAGCATGGTGAACCCATCAGGGAAATGCAGATTCATCCAAAGAAATGGATTAAACTCAAGATGCTCTGGACTCTGCCCAGCACCTAGGATGACAGTGGAAGGGGACTGGGCCATCATTTGCAAAGTGACATGGTTTCTAAACCATTTCTCTGCTGTAAGGATCCCAGCCTCTCTTGTAGAGAGTCTTGCATCCTGCATAGCTCCCTGAACTGAATAAAGTCTGCAGCACCCTTCCTTTGAGCTCTGATCCTCAGCTTGGTCAGACATTCCAAGCCCCTGTAATCTTATCAGTTTCCTTCATGCGATTCTACTGGGCTAGCTCCACCACTCACTCTGGGTCAACTCTTTTAAAGCCAGTGCTGTTGCACCAGAGATAGTGGAGAACATGATTTGTCCTTTGCATTTTAGCAGCTAATAAGCATCCTCAACCCTAGTCTCATTGAGGACTATGCCAGATCCATACATACCAATTGTTCCTTTGCAGGAGGGGCAATCCATATTCTTCAGACATGCTTCCCCTTTGTCCTTCCCACTGGCTTCCCTAATACCATATATTTCAGCCGAGTTAAGGTGTCTTCCAATTTTTTTTCCCCTCTGCATTTCTTTATATCTTTTAAGTGTTGCTGTGTCTGGCTCAACACTTGCTCAACTGATTGCCTGCCAAGCCAGGTATGTATCCCTCTCACCAGCCTCAAGCAGGAAGGGACTTACCTGGTTGCCAGCTGCCTTCTTCTTGCTCATCTGGCTGCTCCTCTGTTGAGCACTATAAAAGGATGAGAGAGATTCACATCCAGCTCTCCCTTCCCTCCTGAATCCTGCTTCCTCTAGGCTTCTGCAGCAGCACCTTCAAGTGCCTTGTTCTCAAGTTCCAAGCCTTGTACAATCCCACCGCACCCTACATCTATGCTCTCAGCCTCCTCTACTCAGCCCCTTACACCCTGTGTCCTTCCTAAATCAACTGCTGATCATGCCCTTTGTATTCTGTCTCCACTACTGCCTTCATCCTTTCTCCTATGCCCCTTGGAGTTCACTTCCTCTGCTCATGTCACTGCCTTCCCCTCTGTCAAATCCCTCCTGTAAACAGGTCTCCCCTGAAGCCTTTCAAAATTAACACACTAAAGAAAGGAGCAAGACAGAGAGCTCTTCAGTGTTTTGATACCACAGCACCTGCTGGTCTCTCCAGCATTTTGGGACAAAACTTGATCTCATACAGCAAAACAACCTTTGACTGTGATAGGACCAAGGTGTGGATTATGTGTCTGAACTGTACTGTCTGCCTAAATTACAGCATCATCCCTGTGAGGAAGAGACTATGTTTTACTCTGCATTTTGTAAAACATTCAGTGTACTGATGACTCTCCATGAACAATTGTATATGAACACCTGATGTTTATTTTTTTCCCTGTCTGGCTGGATATTATTATTCCTTGACTTTCCTTAGCCCCTTTCACCCAAGATCTCACTTATGCTTTACAAACATGAATATTTAGCATCACAAATTTCCATGGGGGTGAGTTAGAGTCCAGAGCTCTGTTTTAGAGATGGGAAAACTCAGAGACATAGGAGTTAAGTAAATTGCCCCCCAAGGTCAAACAACAAACTAGTGACAGAGCCAAGGATAGAATCCAGGTTGCTAACCACCAGCCCACCCCTCCTCTCGTTGGGGAATGACATGGCTGATATGTCAGCCACTGCACTGTTGATTTGCTCTAGCTTTGGGTTTCTTTAACTTTCATCCTGACAGCTCAGTGCTCACTCTGTTATGCCTCACTGAAGCCTAGCTTCACTTCTTGCTTTCAGAAGGGCCTGGGGATGGCATGAGGAGGCAACACACCTACCCTCAGAGGATGAGGTGCCTCACAATAACTCCAGCCTATTAGAGAGTCAGTTGTCTTAGAGTGTGGGGAGGGCTGAAACAAGACACAGCAAAGTTGTGGGGTGTCAGGACTTCATAGAGAACTGTCCTCACCCCCAGGGGAAGAGAAAAACTTATTTCTCTCTTTACCATCATGCACATTACGCCGCGCTTCACCCTCCCCTCAAAGTTGGAAGGACAAATTGCTCCGAACCCCCCACACGTGGTGTTCTGAAGCCACTTTCTGCAGTCCACCTACCAGAGTGCACACAGAGCAAGGCAACAGGGGACCAGGGGGAGGGAGAGGAAGGCAGTTCAGAGGAGTGGTGCTTACTTGGCGAAGCCAATGAAATCCTCATGGTTTGTGTTCATGTATGCCAGCTCAATGTCTATCAGGAGCATGACCTGGGGAGCAAAGACACAAAGAAAATGGGTGAGACCAGAGATGGGCCCTGCTAATTCAAAGGCAGGTGGTGGGAGCCGCCACTGATTTGCTTTATGGCTCTTCTCAGTCAATATCTCTGTGTGCTTTGGGGGAGCTTAGCGCCACATTCCAGATTTCACAACAAAGGCCCATCTCTCTTACTATCACTTAGACAGTTCCTCTAAAGGCATCCCCTCTGCCACCATCCCTCAGCCGAGCCTCACAGCCCCCTACCTGATCCTTGGTCTTGCCCTCTCGCTCACGAATGTGAGTCGTAACAATCCGTTCCATCTCCTCCCGCAGGTGAGGGTACTGGCTGAGCTGCAGGAGAGAAAAAAGACAGGGGGTGGGGTCTGGGGAATGACGCTCTCCTCCGAACCATAACAGGGGTCCTCAAGGGCCACAGGCACAGGAAAGCCAGAATTGCAGACAGATTTTCCCAAGTTCCTGGTCCCTGTGAGGCCAAAGATCTCACTTATTCTGCTATGAGCTTCTTCAGAGAACAGCCCCTTCTCCTCTGGAGCAGCCACCTTATCTCTGCAGGAAACCAGGCCTACTGCCAGCCCAATTTGTTCTCCATAGCAAGAGGCCCAACCCCATATCTGAACAACCCCAGTCTTGGACATGCTTGAAAACTTTATGTTTTAAACCCATGGCTGGTTGTATCCCAGTAAGTCAAACAGCTAGTCCTCTGAAGAAGGTCAAAATCCCACTGGTCATCTATGAAAACAATGCCATGGCAATGCTCTCCCTGGTTTTGTTGATACTGAGTTTTAAAACCCACAGCAGCAAGCTTCAGAGGCCAGACCTACACACCCGGGGGCTCAGGCTGCAGTGCTAGAAACAGCCATGAAGATGCTGTGGCATAGGCTGTAGCTTGGACTCTAAAGCTCTCTCTCTGGGCTTCCAAGTCTGAGTGCTAGTGAGAGCCCAACCAGCTCATTCACCCATGTAGCAATTGACCACTACGCAGCTGTTTCTAGAGCCATAGTATGAGCCCACACTGACATGGGTTCTAAAAGGCAATGTGGATATACCTCCTGACACTATGGGGAACATCCTGGGTGAATGATGATGATCAAAGCAGGTCTTCCATCCCATCAGATGGATCCCTACTGGACAGTGACCTTCCCCAACAAGCAATGCCATAGGTGGAGATGAAGGGAATGGCCAACTCTCAGGGAGGGACCTGCCTTCTTCCAAGGAAAAAGTGGCAACCAGGTTGCTGGACTTCATGAGTGTGCTGGGCACCTGGCATTTTACTCCCCTTCTCCATTCCCTTTGCCCTGGTACAAGGCAGTACAGAATCAGATCCAGCATTCATGGAATGGGCAAGTCCAGTTTGCCATTAATAGCTTGTTTCACACTGTGAGAAGGGAGTTCAGTTTACAGCACACAAACAAAAGGGAGTAGAGGGACACTATCACCTGCAGTTGTTCAAGGGGAAGACTATGGGGAGACTGTGAATGAGAAACGTGACAGTGCAGACCAGGAGGCTGACTGGGGGCCCCTTGGCAGCCCTCTGACATTCAGACAGCACTTCCCTTACAACAGAAAAGTGCCAGGGTATTCTACCATAAGAGGGCAGTGGTCCCAATGAAATCAATGAGAGTTTTACCACTGACTTCACTGGGATCAAAATTTTGTTCCCGAACATCCCATAGTGGTGATACAGCAGCAAGTGGGCCAATTCCTGGAGAAGGCAACCATTTAGCTTTCATCCTTTAAAAAATACAATAAACAATAACTAAGCTCTTTGGGGCAAGGACTGCCTTTTTCATTTGATGTGTTACAGCACCTCACACAATGGGGCTCAGATCTCTGATTAGGGCATCTAGCACTTACTGTAAAAATGATCATAATAATTAGGCCCCTTGTTATTAATCACACTGTACTTAGCACCAAGCCAGCATGAACCAGTTAATTCCCACACCGTTCCTGAGAGGAACAAGTGCTACTATCCCTCACTTCACCAAGGAATGGTGAGATACCGTGACTTGCCCAAAATCATACAGCAGGGCCCCAGACCTGCACTGGTCTCAGCAGAGCTGCACCCATGTGCTTCTCAGTGAAGCTAATATAGCCCTGGATGCTGACACCTCAACCTCAGGCCTGTGCCCAGATCATTACCTTTCCCTTCCTCCCTCTCCAGGAACTTGTTCTTTTTTTCTCCTTTTGTGCTACCATTTTGAAATATTTCAGTTTGACCATTTAACACCAATTGGGATTTCCTGATGTCCTCATCATTACTACATTTCTGGACTACATTTTTAGACCCGCCGCTCTTTTGCCTTGGTACTGTACTGCCTCTCTCCTGCTGATCTAATGGGTTTTTAAAATCTGATTTGGCTTTTTTATTCTTATAAATAAAGGCCTCTGACAATATGTTCTAGGAATCAACCTAAAGCCTGCACAATCATCATTGGAAGCTAGGAGGTATAGGACAGTTGCTGTCAAGTACTGAGGTATTACCGTCTGATTCACCATTATTCACTCCAGGTCATTATACCACTGTCACACCCTTGAAATCAATGCAGTTGCCCTGATATAAGGTTGGAATAAGGGAGCAGTGGATCAGGTCCCTATCCGTATAATGAACTCTTCTGTTCTGAATGTCAGTGGCTCCATAGCGACAGGAATGTGGGGCCACTGAAGGTGGCCACATGTGGAAATGAGCTCCCCCATACCTTGAGAAGGGGCATATTGAGATTTCTCTTGGCTTTTTACAGTTTAGGCTGCTTGTTGCTTTAGAGACAGAGGCAGCACTCCCTGTTCTGTTCTGGGGTTGAAGGGTGCTTCAAGTCAAAGAATCAAAAACAGGAAGTTGGAAAATCTCTAAGCAACTCTCAGCTTCTTTAATTCAAAAACAAAATAATAAATAACACGAACAAAGGCAAGGTGAGGTAGAAAACGTTCTCAGTTTATTCAAATCAGGATCAACCAGCAAAGGTTACAAGCAAAATAAACCAACAGCACCACATTCACCAGACATCATGCAGGAGCCTTACACTTGGGCATGCGTGGGAGAAGCAGGGGTGGGCAAGAAGAAGGACATGAACACTGGCCACAGGATGTCACGTCCACCGGGAAACATGCAGAGGAATGCAAGGAGTCGGGGTGGAGGTAATCCCACCAGTGCAAGCAGCACCCAGAAATGCCATGACTGTGAAAGACAGGGGAGCAGGTGACCTTGCCAGGGGCTAACTCAGTCGGTCTGGGAGGGATTTCCACGCCCAGGTGGGTTTTCACTTCTGCCCTAGTTGCTTTTCTCTCTCCAGTCATAAAGCAAGCTCAAGACCTACTCTTAAAACAGCCTAGCCCCAGAGGAATCCTCATGACACAGCTCTAGGTCCCTGTCTTTGCTAACACCAGTCCAACTCAGTCAGGAATCTTCAGATCTCTAACTGAAAGGATTCTGATTTGTAAGGCACCCTTTTGCATTCATAAGACTCTAGAGTGCAGTTTGGCACAGAAAGTTCCTGCTTTTTTTAATCCACCAGCTGGGATGCTGTATTCTTGGATGCACTGGTTCTTTCACTTCTCCCCCAGTTTTGTATTGATTTCACTTGATGTAAATAAGATCAGAATCAGGACATGCTGCTTAATGCTCTCCCATGTCAACTTTGGCTGTCTCTTTAACATTAGTCTATGGCTAGTCTCTTGTCAAATGATTCAGCTGTGTTCAGAAAGGTGATAAAGAACAGATGGATTTGTCTCCTCTAGGGATCTTTAGTTATTATAGATGCTAATAATAATCTCTTATTCCATCCTGAATGATATCAAAGTGCTTTACAAGTAGTACATACAGGGATCTCTTTATCCATCACTGAAATGTGCCCTAATCTGGGGTGGAGCAAGAGCTTTTCACAGCACACAGCAACATCATGCAGCAGTTTTGAACAGATAGTTGAGAGCACTCTATGAAGCTGAGGCTGCATGAAATTCAGCGGGTAAGGAGGCAGCATGTAGCTCCCCCAAGGCCCAGAAAATTTGGATTAACTTCTCCCTTATGAAAAGTTTTGTGGGTCTTTGTTAAACAAAGTCTAAATTTCATGTCTCATCCAAGAGGTAGCAGCTACCACTGTGGGTTTAATACTGATTCCGTATGAACAAATTTGGATTAACGTTTCCCTTATGAAAAGTTCTGTGAATCTTTAATAAACAAAGTCTAAATTTTATGTCTCATCCACAAGGTAGCAGCTACAACTGTGGGTTCAAGCTGACTCTATAAAAAGACTTCCATCTACTGAATCACCCATGACATTTCCTGAAGCATCTAGCCTTTCCTTAGAGGCCTCCCCTCCACATATTAACTAGCCCTAATCCTACTTAGCTAAAAATCATGCAAGTACACAACCCTAGATGTCTGAAATAACAGTCAAGTACTACACATCAATAAGGCCTCACACAGTTCAACTCCATAGCTTTCTATCATCACATGTGCAAGGTATTACAGCAGATCTGCTCTGCACAGGTGTTCTATAGGCAACTTCCCAGACTCTCGGGGACCCCTACTGTTTCAAAGGAATATACATGCCTGATGAATCCTTGCTCCACAAACCAAGGTCATATTTGAATCCTGCTGCTTCTTCCTTCACAAATGCTCTTGGTCCCATCTTTTTCTTTCCTGCCCTACAGCTAAATCCGCCCTTAAAACCCTCCAAATTTCCCATCTTGACTGCTGCATCAGCCTCCATTGTCTCCTTCAAATCCATACAAAATGCTGCTGCTGACATCATCTTCACCGTCAAATATGTTAATCATCTCTCTCTTTCTCACACATGCATACTTTGGAATTCTGTTTTCCTTTCTGCTATCATACCCAATTCACATTTCTTCTCCCTGTTTCAGAGCCTTAATTCTGTCTCTCCCTACTTAACAAGTCTCATCATGTTCTCCCCCCACTGCTCTGCTAATGAGGATGCTCTATTTAACAGCTTCTTGCATACTCATCTCTGAGGCTTCTTCCACAATGTCCCCTATGGATGAAAAACCCTTCCTGAACTCATCTACAAGGCTCCTACCTAGCTGGTATTTAAATTCCCAGTGAAGTTCACTTCTGCTGTGCTGTCTATTAAAATCTAGTTGACATATGTATATTAACTTTACTGCATTTTGCCAAGATAAGGTTCAAACCTACCTAGATCACTTTTGTCTCTTTGAAAAGCACCTCCCACACTGACTACACCGTCACAAGGAATAAGAATAAATAATTTAATAACAGATAAGCCCAATTGATACTGGCCCCAAATCTATTAAAAACATTGGGCAAATATCAGTGCCATGCAGGAGTGCCTAAAGATCATTAATGTCCACATGCAGCAGGTAGGAATTCAGCTTTTAAGGTTTCATCTGAAACACCCACACATGGTGGACTAATGTTTATCACCTTTGGTGGGATGAAGGGCTGAGCCAACCTGATCAGGATTTGAATCTGCCATTCCAGCGAGTCCAGGCATTTCCATCCTGATTCTGCAGATTTTTAAGCCAGTTATACACAGGGAGGGAGCAACCTGGTGCTGGCCAAACAGAGCAAAGCTATTTCCGTCTTCCAAAGGGGCAGCCATGTTAGTCTAGTAAAGCAAAAAAAAGCAAGTAATCTTGTGGCACTTAAAGACTAACAGATTTATTTATTGCATGAGCTTTCATGGGAGAAAAATCCCACTTCGTCAGATGCTTTGAAGAGGGGGAACTTACAGAATTGGATGAGAATAAATGCAGAGGAGTGTAAGACATAGGATTAGGTCATACTGCAACAGCAAATCGGAGCATTTGTAAGGATTCAAACTCTAGGGAACAGCACACCAAGGGAGGGTGAAGTCAAATTACCTGTGATAATATAAAAAGAATCCATAGTCATGATTCAGCCCTGCATTCACACAATCTAATTTGTATATTATTTGAATTTCAGCTGTTTCTCTTTGAAGTCTTGATGTCCCATTGATTTTCTTGAGGACCATTGTTAACAAATCATCAATGGAGTGATTAGGAAGATGGAAGGAGTCAGCAGTTTTTTTGTGTTGTGATTCCTGATGGCAGTTTTGTGTGCATTTATTCTGAATTGTGACTATGGATTCTTTTCACATTATAACAAGTAATTTGACTTCACCCTCCCTCTGTGTGCTGTTCCCTAGAGTTTGAATCCTTACAAATGCTCTGATTTGCTGTTGCAGTATGACCTGATCCCATGTCTTACACTCCCCTGCATTTATTCTCATCCAATTCTGTAAGTTCCCCCTCTTCAAAGCATCTGATGAAGCGGGGTTTTCTCCCACAAAAGCTCATGCAATAAATAAATCTGTTAGTCTTTAAGTACCACAAGACTCCTTGCTTTTTTTGCTATTCCCATCTATAGACCAAATGCAACAGTCCTTACTTGGGCAATGCTCCCATTAACTTCAGTCTCTAGATAATGTCTGTGAAAGAACTGCAGAATTCAGTTCAATAAATGAAGCACTAGCTTACAGGTGATTTTTCCCTTCTTCCTCTCTCATCATCCCCTGATGACAAATTCTCCTTTGTCCCAACAGTTGCATTTCCTCCACCACCTGCCCGTTGCTTGGAGGTCTGGACATGGAAATGCACATCCTGACTCTAGAATCCCAGTATTTCATCTCCACTCCTAGACAATCTTTACCCTCCCCTTCTTCCTCCAGTGCCAAATCTATCTACCATGCCAGGATTAGTTTCAGAATCCACAGAAGGTGGCAGGGTAAGATCCCATTCATCTGAACTGGGTAGTCCACTGTAGGAAGCTAAGGTTCACTAAGACTGGGGCTTTTCTTTTTCTCCCTGAACATTTATGTCTTTCCCTTGAAGACTTAATCAGAGACCAAAAAACATCAGTGCAAACAAACCAAAACCACTACAGGCAAACATGAAGAGTGTGGGGGAAGGGAGGAGAGTTACTCTGCCACATTAAGCTATAAAGCAGGAGGACGTGCAGAGAGAAATCCTTTGGAATGTAACATCCCAGCAGTGCTCAAGAGATGGCAATGGGTAAAGTACAGTAGCTGCTGAGATCAGCTCTGCTGAATACAAGATTCCTTCATCTCCCAACCTCTATTTCTTGCCTTTATTCTGAGCTCTTAAATTTATATGAGAGCTCCCCTTTCTTCCCACCTGTCTCTTCCTAAAAAACCCAGATCCTCAAATGCAGAAACAGAATTGTGGGTAATTCTTATAGAGGCGCCTCTAACTGGAGCAAGTGGAGCTTCCCCCTTTAACTCACCTGGCAGAGAAACTTGCCCAGCTAAGATGGTGGGGTGTAGGATTTTAGCCCTTCCTTGGTAAATTAATTTATTAATTAGCTGGTCTACCTTTCTATTTAAAGAAGCATGTGGCGCCCTCTACTGCACCACACAGGCTGAGGAAACTAACCCACTTTCCCCCCAGACATATCGCATGCCTTCTCTTATTCAAATGGATGATATCTTTCCCCCTGCACTGCTCTTCAAGCTACACTGAAACATGCCCCCTTTCTTCTTCTGGGGACAGGGAAGAGGAGCACAAGACTCATCCATCTCTTTTTAGTAGCACAGTCTGTGACGTTAAAGATCAGCAGGAAGATGAAAGGAAGACAGTATAGTGACTGTGCTGTTGGAGGGAAGCTGAGGTTATTCAGTGGCTTAGTAATTCATGCGAGGGGCCTGGATTCTTCTATTTTTAAGACCATTCTCTAATTTGTTTCCTTGTTCTAAGATGTTTGGCTTTCCAGAGAGGCCACGACAAAGGGACACAGAAAAGTTTTCAATGTGCAATCAGGAAAAGTAGGAAGAGAGGCTTGCAAGAGGGTTTATTCTACACCAAACTGCATGCCAAAGGGCTGGAGTAAGGACTGGGGGGCTGGCTAGCAAACTTAACTCTATTCAGCTGACTGCTGAATTCATAGCAAAAAAAGACCCATCAGCTGGATCGTGATTCTTCTGCTCTTCTTTTCACCCTGCTCTGATCCCTGTGGGCTGCTTCTCTCCTTCAGATGCTTATTTATATAGCAGAACCTGACATCAGTGGCTCCCTAGTGTTCTAACTAGATATGTTGGTGGTCCCCTCCATGACCCCGGGCCCTGAAGGGTGCGAGGAAAGGGTGCGTGTGTGCAAGAGAGAGGTGGTGCTTTGCCCTTTCTTTATGTTATTAGTTTCTTTACCTTTTCACTACACTTTCTGATGGTGGATGTGAGCTCACTCACTACCATATCCACACACTTCAGACTCGGCTCCTTCAGCTTCTGCACCTGCTTTTTCACTATGGCTTCAAAAGCGAGGTCAGGCGTGAAGAGACCCGTTCTGCATGGTGAGGGGCAGGAAGGGAAGAAGCAACGAGAAAGAAAGAAAAGAGCAAAGCAGACAGAGGCAAAGAGAGAAAGAGAGAGAGAACAAGCAGGAAGGAAAATGAGAAAGAGAGAGAGAGAGAGGAAAAGAGAGAAGAGAAAAACACAAGGCAAAATGAGAAGTGAGATTCTGGTTCACTCCACAGATAAATTGAAGCAGGTGAGCTTTGCTGCAGGGCCCATGTGCTGCCAAGTTTCAATGGATACTATGGATGGATGAAAATGGCACAGTGGGAAGGAATAAATGGGGCCGGTGAAATCCTGAGCTATATAACTCAATAAAATGGCCGTATGCATTCAAAAATCCCTCTCTCAAAGTGAGTCATTTCCACAGGCAAAGAAGGCTGGATACACTGGGCCTCATACTATTTTCTTCACTGTGATCAGTCTCACTTCTCTCTGCTGTTCCATACATCTCTTTTCCTTCCTCATTTACCCACTATCATTATCTCTTATCTCTTTCTCTTTCTGCTTCTCTCACATTTCCCACTAGTCCATTCCATCTCAAGATGGACTGCAGAGTGGCTAGGTTAAGTTTTGTCACTTGGGTTTTGGTTTTGTTTAACCATTGGTAATATGAATCCAACTTCCTGACTCCAAGTTTCTGGGGTTCAGATAGTCAATTCCACTTATGGCCCATCTCTGTACCCATTTCTCCTCTTTCCTGAAGGAAGATGAGTACTGACATTGAATTGCATCTGTGAGGTGCTAAAATGTATCTAAATTTAAGGAAGATGGGATCATTCCACAGAGCCATCACAACTACTCCAAACATCCCTCTTCATCCCTCTTATACCAGCTGATCTGAAGAGGATGCTGCCTGGCTATCCGAGACCTATCCTTCACAGTTTGTCAAAATAAATCAATAAATAACTAAATAAAAGATCAGTAGACATGTTGCCATAATTAATTTTTAGAATTCCAATAAATACAGTTTTTCTGTTCCAGTGTTTGTAATTCAGACATCACAGTACTGAGCTAGTGAAAATGAAACCAGAAAGTGAAAATGACTAGAAATCAAAATGAATCTTGGCCAGTCTATTTCAATGTCCCAGATGTGAGAACTGCAGGGTGGAAACAATCAGCAAGAAGAGCGCAGAGCAAATTACGCTTTTAAAATGTGAGAGGGTTAATCAAATTCAGGCCATACTATGGCAGGGCAAATGGGACAACGCCCCAGGTGCCAAATTTTAGAGGACTCAGAGGAAGGTACACTGGCGGGGGACCCGGCTGCTGGGGAGTCAGCCAGTAGGCTGGAGATGAAAGTGTCCCAGCAGGAAAGCACTCCACTGGGGGACCCTGCTGACTGACAGGGAAATCAGCCACCAGGGGACTCTGCTAACTGGTGGGGAAGATGCCCTGCTGGGGCAACCTCCTGGTCAAGGGCTCCTGGCAGCAGCAGGGTCCAGATCGGGCTCCCCGCCCCCAGCGGGGGGGGGGGGGGGGGGGGGGGGGGGGGGCACGTCTGGAGCTGCTTGCCCTGGACACCAACCTTTCTACTTATGGCCCTGTCAGGGGCTAATACGACACACAGAAGGAAATTTGTTTTTAAATAATACATCATCTTTAACCGGACAGTGCACCCTTTAAAGCTTCATCTGCTGAACAATGGGTCTTTCTATTGGACTAACCCCTAATGGCTATGGCTAATAGTGCCTGCTATGGATTTTATGTGTGTTTCAAGGAATGTCACAGAACATCTTTCCTACCCAGATGTATTATAACTAAAGCAGGGCTGTCTGCTGCTTGTGACTAATCCTGAGCTAGAGTCAGTCACAGCTAACATAAATCAGCACAGCTCCATTGAAATCCAGAGATTTGCAAATTTACACCAGTTGAGGACCTGGCTCCCTAGTCTTTAATATGGAAGTGCTGTCCAGAGGTACTTAACCCCAAACACATTCTGCTCCATCTTGATCACAGCATCTTCTCCCATACCACCTACTGCTAAAGGCTGCTGCACTCGAGGCAGCAATGCATGTTGGGATGTGTAGTTTCTGTAGGACCCATCTCCATATAGGTGAACATCTCACAGACTCTGGCAGGTTGCCAACAAAGCCCTTTTCTGATAAAGAGTAGGTGCCTCTAAAATTAAAATGGCCCCTGCATGTCTCAGAAAACAGGTTCCAGGTCTTTCTGTTTATTCAGAGATTCATTTTGCCTGCTAAGTTCAGTATAACCCCTTTAGATGTCTCAGGCAATATCTCAGTCAGGCTCTGTGGATGGCACACAGGAAAGGGACCCTCACGCAAAATGTCCCTTTAGCACTCTGAACAACATTTTAATAAACATGATCACCTTGTTTCTTTAAGATAAAAAAATGTTCTCACTGACACTTGTGCACACGCACAACATGAACTGCAGCCAAACTCCCTGACATGAACAATAAGACACCTTAAACATTCTGCTTCCTTCTCCTTACTCCCTTCTTAACTGTGATTATGATGTGATCCACTATCTCTTGCTATATCCTCACTCTCTCCTGTCCCCAGCTACGTTTGTTTCCCTTTGCCCATCATTCCCACATCTCTCTGATTCTTTCCTACGTGTGTGTCACCCTGTGTACTGTACTTGCCCTGTCTCCCCAGCTTCATTAGAGGTGGCTTTGGAATACTGAGTTTCCTTTTTCTGCATCTTACGGTCTCTTTCCTCTCTGATTTTAACATTTTCCTCTCTGTTAGGCACCATGTATCCTCGTTCCTATCGCCAGATGGAAGAAGGAATCTGTCTTTCATGTCTGTAATAGGCATTGTTTCACTACTGGTTTAAAGTTATTCCTCAAGGAAAAGGAAGGAGAAAAATAGGGAGATGAAGGGAACATAGCGAGAAAGGGGAAGGGAAAAAAGAAAGACAGGGATTCATTCATGGGGTGGGGAGAAGAGGGCAGGAGTGATAAAGACTTAGATTATGATTGATGGATGGTAAAACTAACCATGGGAGGATTAAGGGAACATGAAAAGTGGGCCCTTCAGATCCAGTTATGGGACGACTCTGGATACTTGGCAGTCCAAGGGTCTGTGCTTACCTGTCACCAGCACTAAGGGCAATTTTCTGGGTGCTCCCCACAGCTACACACCCCAACAGAGGACAGCAGGATAGGAAAAGGAAACTCCTCTCAGCATTCTAGAAGCCTGAGGTATCTGTCACTGTCTGTCCAGTTTGCTTTCCCAGTCTGTACTGGGACAAAGCATATGTATGTGAGCCTGAGCCCCTCTGCAGAGGCCTCCAGCCCCATGCACGGCAGTCTCTTGCAGAGCAAACCCGAGTCTCACCAAATCCAAGGTCTCAGTCTCCCATAGGAGCCTCCTGTAATACCCTTGCCCAGTTACCTGCTTCTGACTGGCCAGCAGTGACACGACAGACCAAGCGTCTCCTGTGCCCACGCTATCACACTCTGGCTGAGATGCCCTTTCACCAGTACCTGGACCTGTCCAAAGCAGCAGGCCATGGCTGAGAGGAATGGCAGGCAGTCTCCCTGTCTTTCTCACACAGCTTTCAACATTAAACCCAGGCCCAAACTCCAAAATGAGAATTGCAATATTTGCAGGATGGGCAGAAATATGTCTGGTTCCCTCCCACATCCTCACTGAAACTCACAATAGTAAATTAGGACCCAGAGGACGAAACCTCCAGGCACGCCCATCACAACAGGAGGGAGGGAAATTCAGGTGCTCATGGGTGGCTGGACATCTCCACTTTTCTTCTTCTCAGCCATTTATTGCTCCTTCAGAACAAGATACAAACCAAGCCAATCAGAAACTATGCCAAATTGCCACAAGCTTAGGAAAATCTCCTCACAGGAGAGTCCAAAGTTTGATCATTCCACATTAGTGAAGCCTACATCAACCTTTGAATCATGATCCTCCACATTAGAGAGTTTATGTGCCCTACCAGCATCACCTTTTGCTCTCTGATGGTCATTCAGGACCTGAGAAGTTCCCAGGGGAAAACTATATCCCAGACTCTGACGAGGAAATTAAATTCAAATCAAATATCAACTATCAGCCTTGGCGACTATAAGTAATTGATGCTCACGATGGAGAGCCAGTGGAGGGGGATGTGTTTCTGGAGCGTGGGAATATGGGGGGGGGGGGAGACCCCGGTGTTCCAAAGACTTTGCTAATGGACCAGGGGAGACTGGCAGCAATCTACTCCTATCCACTGTCAAATCTCTTTCTGATTGGCTGGTTGGCTGGAATGCCCCAGGCTAGTATCACTCAGGTCTAGTCATGCTGCTGAGGAGGTGGTTAGAAACACCAAGCTTCACTGCAGGCAGCTCCTTGCCCAGGTCACAGTGCTGTGCTTCAGCCAGCGAGCAGGTGGGTGGGTGGGTGTTAGCGTGTGAACTCCATGTTCCCTTCGGTTACCTTCTTGGTGCACTGTCTAACGGTATTGATTAACTCCGAAATGACCATGTCCACGCATTTCAGGCAAGGCTCTTTAATCTTCTTCACCTGCTTTTTCACAATGGTCTCAAAGGCCATGTCGGGCGTGAAGAGACCGGTTCTAAACACCCAGGGCGGGGGACAAGACAAGGCAGGAGGGGAGGAAGAGGGGGCAAGGAGAATGTCACAGCATTACACACAAACGTCAGAGCAGGCAGTTGTATAACTGATATCCAGCTTGTTGGGCTGCAGAAACCCTAAAACCCCATGAAAAAGACCTCACTGAAATCAAAGGGAATGGAACGTGCTCAAAGCTTGGCAAAAATGGTCTCATAGGGCGAAAATGACCAACACAGACCAAAATTAAGCCTATGTACTACTTCAGCCTGTCAGGTAGGGGCCACTTAGGGTTTAAGTGGTTCATAGGCCTTGGCCTGGCTTCCGGCAGATGGATGAACATCAACTTTCAGAGAGTTTCAGGAAACCCTGTCTTAATTATAATAAGGGAGTGATACATATATTAATATTATTGCTCAAATGAGCCTGGATAGACCAGATGGAATGAGATGAAAATGAACTTGTCAGTATCTGATCACCTGCTTGCATTCTCCAGTGTAGTAGGGATTGTGAGTGGTGCTGAGCTCCCACAATCCCCTCTGACCACAGGGGAGACCTAGTAGCTAAGCATCTCTCAGATCAGGCTGCCTGTTCAGCATCATAAGTCACACATCATAAATCTTCCCAGACGTGAATGCAAGCATGTTAACTTAGCATGCATTTGGGACCTGCTCCTGCAAACTGGTGAGCACCCTCAGCTCTCTTTGAAGTCACTGATGTTTCAGGTGGCCAGTATCAGCTTGCAGGATCAAGCCTTTCTTGACCTGGGAAAATGATTCAAATAGCATTTTAGGAAATTAGAAAAGTGTATGGGGTGGAGTTGAGCATCCTTTCCTATAGCACTTCCTCTTTTTACATGTGACATCACTTCCTCTTTCTCACATTCGGCACAGGAAATGGAGGAAAAAGGCTGATCACCAAGGCAATTTTACCTTTCAGGCTCCTGCTGCTCTCACATGGAAACAGAAAGCAAACTGGTTTGGAGGAACACTAGTACCTCCCAACACAAAGCTGTTCAGCTCCCAGTAGCCCAGAGGGTGCTCCCTCCCCTCTGCTGACCTACCATACCTCTGAAGTCTTCTCAACTCGGTTTGGAAGGTCTAGAGATATTTACAGGGCTGTGCAGTCATGGACCTGCCTAGTGCATTATACGTGCCTGATACCATGGATGTTCTTGATGGCGTAGCTGATCTCTCGTCGGAGCTCCTTCTCGTCAAACTCCATCTGCAGCAGAAGAAAAGATTGTCAGGAGGGGCCTGACAACCCCTATCGCAGAGCACCATGCACAT
Organism: Podocnemis expansa; assembly: GCA_007922195.1. Classification (NCBI taxonomy): domain Eukaryota; kingdom Metazoa; phylum Chordata; order Testudines; family Podocnemididae; genus Podocnemis; species Podocnemis expansa. The sequence goes on from ML682047.1 coordinate 10,258,894, forward strand.
TCAGAGAAAAGGGTCTCTGCCACATCATGACAGAGCCTTGCAAGATGGAGGTGTGATGAAGTAGTGCGGCCTGTTGGTGGGAGCACAGGAATGGGAGTCAGGAGGCCAGGCATCTGTTGCCAGCATTCACAGACTGTGTGAACTTGGGAAACACGTTTTACGGCTTGACTGACACTCTATGTCTACTCCAGAGCTAGAATTGTAACTTCCAGCTTAGGCAGATGTGCACGTTAGCTCCAATGTGCTAAAAATAACAGTGTGGTCGTGGTGGCTCGGGTGGTGGGACAGACTAGCTGCCCAAGGAGGGACCGAGGGTTTCAGATGGGGTTGTACTCAGGCAGTTAGCTTGTCCAGCTATCTGTGCTACTGCTGCTACCTTGTTATTTTAGCATGTTAGCTTAATCAGAGCTCATCCATGTCCCATGTCCATCCACCTAAACCAGAAAGTTCCAAAGGGGCAGCTGTGTTAGCCTAGTCCAGCAAAAGAAGCAAGGAGTCCTGTGGCACTTAAAGACTAACAAATGTATTTATCACATGAGCTTTTGTGGGAGAAAAATAATCTAACAAAGTGGGATTTTCTCCCATGAAAGCTCATGTGATAAATACATTTGTTAGTTTTTAAGTGCCACAGGACTCCTTGCTTCCTTTGCTGAACTGGAAATTATAACTCCCACTCCAATGGATGTACCTCCCAAGTTGCTGCTCTCATTGAATATGTCTTGAGAATCAAAGGACAAAGGGAATGAGACACTATAAATATAGTTTCATCCCAGATAAAACAGTTTACCTTGCAAAGCTTTGCCTGTGGTGTCAGAAGCTGTTTTTCCCCCAATATACACATAAAAACTGGATTGGTCTCCCATACAGAAACGTAACAACATCAGCACAATCCAGGCTCTTTCCTTTCACTGACTAGGCCTCAACTTCTCATTCAAATAAAGAAGATTGTAATTTAAAGAAAATACAATAAAATAAAATAAATAAGAAGTGAAAAATACAGGCAGTCCAGCCCAAAAAGGGAACAGATTGGCTCTTGCTTCAAATTCTGTTCTGAAAACCATGAAGAAAAGGTTATTTCATCACTTTGTTCTCTGGAGTTTCTAAATGTTATGAGCCAGATTTTCCCATGCAATGGTGTCTCTGTGTGCCTCCCAGCTGGTGCAGTTTGGCCCCCAGCACCATCACATGCAGTCCCAGGAGCATATCAGAAGATCCTCAGATAGTGCTTAGCCAGTGAAGGGGCTTTTATACCACCCACAACCTTGTTGCTTGGGTAGAAGTGAATATGGGATGTGGCTGTAGCAAATGGGGCATGGTTAGGATGTCCATGCATCCCACTGATCCTTGGCTGTGTTTTCTGCCCCTTGGGAATGTTTTAAGATTCAGTGTAAGCTGGAACAGCCTTTAGTCCAGTATTAGCTTGGCGCAGCACAACTAGCCCAGCCCATAGTATCAACAAGAGGAAGGGAATGCAGTTTTCATTTATCACTGCATCTATCCCCATATTACACTCTGCATGGGTCAGCTAGGGGCAAAGACCAGCCTTTCCACATTTCTACATTGACATTCAGATGATCAGAGACTCTCTTTGGCTTGAGCCGAACAAACTAATTTTGTTTATATGCTTCAGCATTTGGGATCCAAGTTATCAGAAGAGTCACTCTAAAGCCCTTTTACATAATTAGGAAGAAAAAAAGAGGGAGTTCCTATGGTCTGCTCTCAGGGCAGTGGCTGAGGGAGAAGCCATGTTCAGATACTGGAAAGGGGGCTGAAGGAAAGGACAGGCTATGGAATGGGGTGAAAGTTGTGGGAGAAGAGAAGCCAGGAATAAAAGTGACAGGAGAAAGGAGGAGAACAGAGAGGGCTAGTGAAGGACAAAGACAACAGCAGGTGAGAAAGACAGGTGAAGATGAAAAAGAGAGTGATGAAGGCAAAGACAAGGATCAAAGAAGTCAACAAAAAAGGGGAAAGCAGATGCACAGGGATGACAAATGAGCCAAGAAGATAGTAGGTGAGGCAAAGAGGTGAAGAAATGACAGCAGGTGGAGAGAAGAGGAGCCAGGTAGGTGAGGAAAGAAGGGGGAGTGGTACCTTCACCAGTTCAAAGGGGAACCGCTCATGAAAAATGCGGTTGATCCTGGCTCCTCCAGACAGCTCATAGGTATCAATCTGGTCACCAGAGCCTTCAATACGTTTCTCAAAGTCCACAGCAAATTGCTGGACCATTCTAGACAGAAAAAGACCAAACAGCATGAATAGGGGAGAGGCTGATAGACACGCTTCCCCTAGGAGGGACATGCAATAGGAGTGACTTACTGAAGCAAAGCTTTGGTTTTCCGGGCAGGATCATCAGGACGAAAGTTTTTATACTCCTCCACCTCTTTCTCAATGGAGAGAAGCTGGCTCTGAAGTTTGTTTCGTAGGCCTGGAAGGGTGTCTCGGATGTGATTGGTCAGTTGCTGCACAGGTAGAAGATTGAGAAATGAGTTAAAAATCCTGTAAATTGAGATTGACAGGGTTTGCTGACTCAGCAAAAGGGCAAAAAGAAAAGTGGGTCACTCCTCTGTGATGGGGGAGAAGGGATCCTTAGCCCTCTGTGCCAGAATGGGCTACTCCTATTAGCCACAACCTTGTATGGCAGAGTGGACCAGTCCCACTGATGGAACTAGGTTTTGAATCGGGGAGAAGGAACGAGATTACATCAAGTTGAAGCCATCATAGGCCATGTAATTTCTCCAGGATAAAGAAAAAGGCTAGGTTATTGATCTGTCTTTGGAAATTGCTAGGGCTTCCCTGCATTGCACAGGTAGCAGAGAGACTAGGCAAAGCTGGGGCAAAATCAATACCTGAAAACTTCTAAACAACTTGGGCCCATCGAGCTTCAAACATACATAAAAGACTGATGAATAGTGCAGCAAGATAATTCTGTGAACATAAAGGGATTGTCAAGTTCCAAGAAAAAAAAGGGTATTTGGTTTCTTTTCACCAGAGCCATAACGTGGTATTTGGCCAGCCATGTTTTTCTGATCCGAATGCGCCCTTTCCCCCAGCAGTGCTTACAGCCAGTGCTGCAAAGCCACCCCTTTAATAGAACGGCTCCTTTGAGCCGCTCTGGGCTGCCCGGGGCTTTGCCCCATCAGTCCCGCCGTAATTACAGCCCTGCTTTTCACAGTCCAATATCCAGGTGAAAACACTATCTCCATAGATACTCTTGTGGCACTCATCAAGAACTATCAGAGAGCCCTGCAATCTCCTTGTGAAGTAGGGATAGCCTGCTTTCAGAGATGGGGAACTGAGGCACAAGGTAGATTAGGATTAAGTCCTAAAATCTTAGGCTGATTTGAGAACTCCAATCTACCCAGGTCTTTTGTGGATAGAAAGGGTGCTTTCCAGAAGCCCAGCAAAGACCAACATTAATTAGGAGACATATATACAGTAATAATATTCTACACTAGCATAGCACCCCTCATAAAAGAATCCTAACTCACAAAAACACAAACAGTGAGTAACTGAATGTCACAACTCCCTGTTAAGAGGAGTATAATTTGTGCCCATTTTACAGATTTATTACTGCTCTGGCATAAAGGACAAGAAAAATTAAAAATAATTATGTTTGTTTCCATAAATCAGTCAAACAAAAAGGACTTTATTCACATTTTGTGGATGGATTTGGAAAAGTACTTTACTGTAGTCTCTTCAACCTTATCCATACACATCTGAGACCTGTTAAATAAGACTCATTCAAAGACGCTTTAAATTGTTGTATTTAGGAGGATGAAGGACTTTGCTGTGTGAGTTTCAACAAAATAAAGGCAGGCTCCTTCAAACTATGGGCCCACTCTTGGAGTCTGGATAGGATCTGGGTTGGCTCTAAACATCTTGGTTTAGATTTTGATTCTGCAAGCATGACAAAGCTGGTCAGCATATTTTTTCCAATGAAAAATGGGTTTTTTAAAATCAGGAAAAAGTCTCTTTTAAACTAAATATTTTGTGGCAAATGCTTACGCTTTCTGACAAGCCACACTTAACTTTGAAGCTAACGAGACTACACACATGCTTACAGCGAAGCACATATTAAGTGGCTGGAGGACCAAGGCCCTGCTGCTTCCTTTACAATCTTGCCAATAAACAGAATAGATGCTGCAAATGGCTGCCTGGGATTATTTATTGCATTTCCTATGGATTCCAGATAACCCCTCCCACACACCCTACACAGACACAAGCGCTATGCAAAACAAACAAGGAGCCTGGTGGCCGTTTTGAACACTAGCAAATTTATTTATCTCATGAGTTTCGTGGGAGAAAACCCCACTTCGTCAGATGCTTTCAAGTGTGGGATTTTCTGCCACGAAAGCTCAGGCGAGAAGTAAATTTGTTAGTCTTTAAAAGGGCCACCAGGCTCCTTGTTTGTTTTGCTGAACTAGACTAACACAGCTACCCCCTTTGGCACTTCTCAAGCGCTACGCAGGAAACAGCTTGCACTGGCTCCTCCTGGCCAGCAGGGGCCGCTGTCACACCCGCACTTAAGCAGGGAGACAGTTTCCCTCCTCCTCTCAATGCTCCTCCCGCCAGGGCCAGCTCCCGCCTAGGGCAGGATGGAGCCAGTGGTGCCGGGGGGGGGAGGCGGCACCTTCAGGGCCTTGCTGCTTGGCTGGGGGACCAGAGGCACAGAATAAGGGAAGGGAACCAGGGGCCAATTTGACCTGCAGCCCCCCGGCCCGGTCCCCTTCCCGGCCTGGGCCCCCCCTCGAGCCCCCCCCCCCGCCCGGGTCCCCTTGAGCCCCTCCCCCCAGCCTGGCTCCCCTTGAACCTCTGCCCCCCCCGCAAGCCTGGTCACCCTGCTCTTGAAACTGGCTCTTGAGTCCTGCCCCTGAATCTGTCCTCTCCCGCCTCACTTTTCCTTTATTGCTGCACTTGCACCCCTTTTGTCCTTCCAGACCAACCCCTTGGAGCCCCTGCCCCTCGCTCTATGCCTCTTGGACTTTCCCCTGTGGAGCTTCTGTTCCTCTGACTTGCAGCTCACCCCCCCATTGGTGGGATGGGTTGGTGCCTCCGCACCTGGATAAGATTTGCACACAGCAACCAGCTCGGCCACACCGTCACTGCAACATGCCAAGGTGAAGGCCTTTGTAACTGTGGCCTACTATTCCTTCAAAAGTAGCCCAGAGGGCCCGGTGCAATCTGCACTGCCACCAGAAGAAGTGGCAGTGATGGTCGGCTCCTTTCCTGGACACCTAGGGGAACTTCCATATTTGCGGTGACAATGTCCAGCAGATTTGCCAAGGCCGGGTGTACTTTCTCTGGATTTATGCCAATGTAGCTAGGAACAGAATTTCTCTTTTTGTCTTTAGTGCAGAAATCTGGTTTTCGGCCCAGAGGAAAGTGTTTCATTACATCAGCGAGTTTTAATCCGGCAGAGTTTAATGCTCCTACGCTGGCACTCTCTCCTGTGACCGTGGGCAAATCACTTAGCTGCTCTACGCCTCAGTTTCACAGCATTCAAACAGGTACAATAATCATGTATTAATCCCTCATGAGTATTTATTAGTTCATAATTGTCATTATTTCAGAGTAACCCTGGGTGACAGCCCCAGTTCAGTTTCTTCTCTCTCCCCGCAGTAGTCAGCTGCAGAGCCCACTAGCCATTACCTGGTTCAATATTTTCTGCAGGAAGGGGGTGCCCATGCGCTCAGCCATATGTCTGTAGGCTGGGTGGGAGAGAAAGAACTTCCTCTCTGCAGCCAGTGCAGCCTGAATGTCCTTCTTGCCATCAATGTCCTTCTGACTTCTGTTGACCACACCGATGTAACCTTCCAGTGAAAAGATCAAAGGTCAAATGGTAGCTGGGTGGGAGGAAATGTGGAAACACTGGACACAGCCAAGAGACAAGGCAAGGTATGGAGACCTTACTATATGATGGCAGGAGTGGAGGACACAAAGAAGAGTCTAAGTGAGGGTGGTTTTCAAACTTTTCCTCAGGACCCTCAAGTGAAAAAAATCATTTATGCCCGTGACCCAACAATTACATCTTTGAGCAATGCATTCCAACCTTGCAGCAGTGGCAAGAAGAGATGCCACGACCCAGTACCTGAGGGTCTGCGACCCAATACTTGGGTCCCGACCCATGGTTTGAAAACCACTGGTCTAAGTTCCCAAGAAAGACCGAGCACTCAGACTCCTGGAAGTGGAAGGAGAGGGAGGCCTCACTGATAGATAACTGGTACCACTAGAAGGCAGCTGAAGAATTTAAACTGGAATTTTCACTAGGCTCTAATGCCTGGGAAGGAAAAGAGAAGGCAGGTGGCAAGCTGCTGTCGTAACTACAAACCAGCTAAGAATTCTGTACCTCCCCCATTGTGTTTATTATGGCACCCCCTAAGCCACTTATGTATCTTATCCCCCTGTTATGTTTTGTCTTTTAAACTGTAATCTCTCTGGACACAAGCTGTCATTTCTTTTATGTTTGTTCAGCACCCACCACAATGGAGCCTTTTCTGATTTTGTCCTTTACTATCAGAGTATAAATAAGGCTTCTGTTTTTCTGGTTTATTAATTTCATATGGGGGTGGGGGTGGTATCTTTTTTTTTAGCAACTTTCAAGTTTTACACAGATGTCCAAAAATGAGTAATGTCTATACTATATATATATGTGCTACATACAGCAGTCTTCACTCTAATGAGTAGTGGTAATCTCTTTGTAATGTTCCCTGGTGCGTTTTTACAAAATGTTAGTGTACTTCAGAAGTTACACACGCATAGTCCACATTTTGGCTTCCTTTAGACCAGCCCTTCAATACAAGTAACCACTTTCAGTGTTTTTTCCAGAGTTAATAGGATAAACATCAGTTTATATCTCTGTAGTTGGGGTAATTTACCTATATTGATCCGTTAAAATGAAAACTCAGAAGTCCTAATTATAAGTGTTTACTAAGAAAAAGAGAGCCCATATTCTGATAACTGGGAAGGAGGGGTGAAATCCAGGTTCCATGTCTCCAGCTTTTCTTCCATAGAAAAAGATATAACATAAAGAACAGGATTTGTCTTTTGGGTTGTAGCCACCAGGACTGCATGCTCACGTTCAAAGATCCTTGAAAGCAATTCTCAGCAAACAAGCATGACCCATTTCCCCTTACAAAGGAGTAGGAAAATAGGTTCTTCTCTCCAGGAACTGAAGGACTTCTTGTTCCAAATAAAAATCGAGGGACCCAATGATTTAACATCAGGCTTAGGACTGATATTCCATTAGGGAGGGGAACACTGTTGTGATGCAGATTCTGGGAAATGCTGAATGACGAAGATGGGGCCAGCGTAGCCTGTAAGGGGGAAAGAGGGAAGAGAATGAGGGGTCCTTACCTCTTCGAAGAGGAAGTAGTTTGTTCTCCAGCACATCTCGTGCATCGGTTCCTTCATCCATGAGGTCCAGTTTGGTGATGACTCCAATGGTGCGCTGGCCTATGGGGACCAAACCAGAACTGATTCAGCTTGAACCAACAGCAGCTCCTGTAAACTACTCGGGCAGAGAAAGCACTGCAAATTGCCCGACTGGGTTCCTCAAGGACTCTTGAATGCAGCACACGGGACTGTCAGCCCAGGGTTTGGGAGATCAGAGAGGAGGGAGGAAGGCTGATTCTCAGATATCTCCATTCTGGGTTACAGCAGAAAGAGACCCTAGTGCAGATGGCTGTACCGAACAAGGGTCTGTTCCCTTCAGGGAAAAGGCAGGTGACTGAAGGGTGAGAAGCCTTTTTCGTCACTGGAGGGAGAATGAGGAACTTCTGGAAGAGTCCATGTTGAAGCAGCATCAACAGAGTTTGACACAGCACTGCCACAGAAATCTTTGTATTGGGTATACCATTACCTTGTTGATTGGGAAGTGCATGGGTTCAGAACTCCATTCCCTTAGGGAGTGATATGGATTGGACAAGAGCTATGTGCACTGGGCACATGATTTCTTGAGCAGAGGAACATGTCTTTGATATATACACCAATATTTACATACAGTCAAAAGGGAGAACCAGAGCTAATGCCATGCTAAAACAAAAACAGAGGCTGGATTTACCTTGGGGATCAACCTCCTTTGCAATCTTGAGGGCATCAGAGTTGGCCAGATCAGAGTTGGCTGGGGATACAGCCAGGATGAGGCAGTTCTCTTTGGTGACGAATTGCATGATCATGTCTCGGATCTGGAACTCAATGTCTAGTGGCTGGTCCCCCACTGGGACTTTTGTCATCCCTGGTAGGTCCACAAGGGTCAGATTGAGGACTAGACAGGGGAAACAAGAGGGTAGTGAGGGTCCCAATCAGGGCAGTCTGTTGTATCTATGAGGGGTATCAGTAATGTTAAAAGTGTTTACATACTACACATAGGCATGATAGCTAGACAGATATACACGTAACTCAGCCAGCAGCAGCCAAAACCTCATGTGGCCCAGAAAAAAAAGTAACAAAGGAGTCTATAGATCTTTTCCCAACTCTGCTGCTGGCCTGCTGTGTGACCTCGAGCATGTAACTTCATCTCTTTCTACCTCAGTTTTGCCATCTATAAAATAGGGATGACGACACTGACTGCCTTTGTAAAGTGATATATGCTACTAATGAAAAGTGCTCTTTCAGAGCTAGGCATTATTACTAATAATAATCATATTAAGCAGTTCTCAGGTCTAGCAGTTAGAGCAGGGGACTGGTAACCAAAAGACCAGCTTGTGTCAAATGGCTGGAGCAGGGGTCTGGATATAGGACTCCTGAATTCTAGTCCTGTTTTCTACCACTGACTGTGTGACCCTGAACAACTCTCTTCTCATCTCAGAACTTCAGTTGCCCTATCTGTAAAATAGAGCTAATAATATTTACCAGTCTCTCCCAGTTGTTTTGCAGTTTAAGGAGCTTTGAAACCCCTAGATGGAAGATGCCAGATAGGGACAAAGAATTTTATCAATACAAATATTTTGCTATGTTTTAATCTCTGTTACGCAGCAACTGCTAAAATGCTTTTAGTTGCCACACCTGGTCCTTTCAGTCTCTTCCTGCCAAGGCATCTCAGTGTAAAATGGGAGACCCTCCTTTCCAAATGCTGATGTCTAAATACCATGAGTCACTCCTAGTCAAGGCCCAACCAGTGCATACATTACTAGAAATTTCAGTAGTGTCACCTCATCTTTGGGGCAGCAAAAACATATTGGGGGAAGAAAGACACAGACAGTGGAGAGCGCTGACTTTCAGCGAGATGTTCATGCCATCTTCTTTTTACATGGAACTAAACAATTCTGATAGGCTCATTATTTACAAGAATAGTCCCATACTGTGTTATGCCATTGATTTTTATGGGGATTCTGCTTAAAAAATAAGTGGCAGAAGATCTGGGATCCTGTCACATCAGCTTTCAAATCTGAACAACCACTTGAGTATCATTTGGAAATGGCAATTGATTGCTTCAGTAGCAGTTAGTCAGGTGAGTGATGTTGAGAAACAGCCAAGCACAAGATGATTCAACTATAGGGCCATATCCTGCAGTTCATACTCATGCAGTTGTCCAACTGTCTATGAAGGAAGTTATGCCTAAATAAGGGCTCTGAGACTGGGCCCATTAAGATTCAGAACAGGATATAACAGGCAAAAGAACTGGCATACAGGCAGCAAGAAACTGTCTTTAAATGAATGCTTCTCTAGCCTTTTCATTCTATGGAGCACATTGAGAGACTTCACCATCCCCCTTCTGAACATCACATGGTCCCCTGATCATAGTCTAACAACAGCTGATTTAAATGTTAAAGGAATGCCCAGCAGAAGTGGGAGAAGCTGTGGAAGCTCTGACTAATTGTGGAGTAACATGGAAGATGATGAAGGGAGAGTTGCCAGCTTACACAATTGGTCTCAATCAAGTAGAGAATCTCATCAACTAAAAAATCTTTAGGAAAGTCTTTAGTGGTCTCATCAATCTTTATTTTTCCTGGACAGGAAACTAATCTAATCCCACATCTCCATTCCCCCATATCATAACATCTCTCCTTTCTACCATGGGGCTGTTGATGTGACTCCCTTTGAAGTCTATCAGTGCAGCCTCTGTGTGAACAAGGTGCTCCTTTTCCCCTAGGAGCTGAGAATGTTGCCTCCTCAGCAATCCCAGTCCCTACAAACTGGGCACAGCAGGATCCCACTTGAGCCTGGATCTTGGATCCAGCATGTGGCACTATTTCCAGATAGCTGAGCAGGTTGTGTCAATGGCTGAAGATATGTTCAGCATAGGCCATCCTGTCGTGAGGATTTGCAACCAAAAAATCTGCAAGTTCTCACAGCAGCCATCTCTGTTATTACTCCCTTAGTTCTAAGACAGAGAAACATCAGAGAGCAGAATCAACCCTACCATTCTGCCCCATTTAATTCTCCAGTCATGGATGCTGTGCACTACTTACCATGTGGAGAGTAGACCCTTAGGTTGATGGGGACAGGAGAAATCCCCTTGTTGGAGCCAGTAACCCGGTCTGTCTCACCCTCAATCTCCTGACGTATCTCTTCAAAGTCCGTGAACTTCTTCCCTTTGCAGTGCAGAAATTCTCCATATTCTATTCAAACAACACCATAAAGATACAGATTGTCCAGGCTGGGCTGAGAAAACAATTGAAGGGGGGCAAACTATAGCAAAGATCTCAACCTCTAGTGCCAGGAGGCTAGCAAATAGGAGATAAGGATGGTACTACTGTCACAGCCAACAGCTGAGGGAATCCCTTTCAGCTCAGTGTGGACAGCTACTGATCCTCAGTTCACATCCCAGCAGGGACAGAGTCCTTCCCCTGATATCCAATTAATGATTCATGTCTTCCTCTGCTGATACCAAGGCAGCTAAATATACCCCAGCCTGCAGGGACAAACACCATGCACACATTGCAAGTGGAACACAGCTCTTAGGGTTGTGTGATCAGCACTTGGTTAGAGTGTTGGTGTCATCCTCTAATGGCACGGGCCCTTCAGAGATGACCAAATTTCTGCTTACAAGTTACTAGAGGAGAGAACTACTGTATTACAGATCTGAGAACACAGGATCGGACAAAACAAACAAGGAGCCCTGTGGCACTTTTAAAGACTAGCACTTATTTGTTGCATGGGCTTTTGTGGGTACAATCCCACCTCATCAGATGAATGAGGTAGAAAATATAGCATGTAGGCTGTAAATATAAAGATACAGAGACAGGTGGATCACAATGTTAATTCAGAGGGGTAGAATGCTAGCCTCTCTCTTTGAAGGAAGTATGACATTTGGATTCACACAATGGAAGAGAGAGGCAGGAGCTGAGAAGGGTGATTTTGGAAATTACCTTTTGTGATGACCCAGCCATTCAAGAATTCTATTCAAACCCAGCGTGGAGGTATCTAGTTTGCATATGAATTCCATTTCTGCAGTTTCACGGTCCAATCTGGTTTTGAAGAGTTGTGGGTTTTTTGTTTTGTTTTGTTTGTTTGTTTGCTTTAGTACTGTAACTAGCATGTTTTTTACAGAATGTCCAGGTAAACTGAAATGTTTCCTTGCTGGTTTTTGAATATTACCATTCTTGATGTCTGATTTGTGTCCATTTATTCTTTTGCACAGAGACAGGCCAGTCTGGATAATGTATACTGCAGATGGGACAAGTCTCCCATACTCAAGCACTAAGAACTCAATTCTGCCATTTACCCACAGTCAGCAGGTCCATTGATTTAAATGAGAATTCTGCCCAAGGAACACTAGCGAGGTCTCACCCTGAGTTTCTGGCAGAAAAGACTCTACTTGCATCTTCATGTTGAAGCTTAAAAACTCCCTCTAAGCTTGTTTAGCTATAGCAGAAGAGACAATTTTGGCTAATATGCTTCTGAGGTAAATAAGCCCAAATGTCATTTCTTTTTCTATAACTGATGGTCTGATTTACATTAGTTCCTAATCCTATGAGAAGTTGACTGGGAGTTCTTCAGTCTTGTCGAGGTCTCATCCATTCAACAAATAACAGCTGCGCAGTCAACGGAAAACCAAGAGGAGCTTGGTGAAGTTATCTATCAAATTCCTCACAAGCCAATGAGAAGCACTTTGCTCCTGGACCTTTAGTTTAGATTTTAAATAGGCTGAAACAAAAACTGCCTAAGTGAATACTATTTTTATGGGAAGAGATTCTGATTTTTCCTTCTCACATTGAGTGGTAGCATTGATTTTACTGGGACTGATTTCAGAGTAAAATAGAACTCATGCAGCTCCTAGTGAGCTTGCTGCTGACAAAAAGTGCCAGATTGACAGCCATGAAGACCATTGTCTTCTCCTTCCTACAGAACCAAGATGACACAGCAAGGTTCTGCCAATGAACTTTGATCCTAAACTGGAGGAGCCACTTCTAGGAGTTAGAGGAGAGTTCATCTGCACATCATTCATTCCTTGGGTTCTTCTGAGATCGTCAACAAGTCTGCCAATTTTGTGTCATCTATGGTCGTGGGGTTTTTTGATGTGGACATCCGTCTATCAGGAAACAGAAAGAACCCCCAGTATCTGTCCAACAAGCCACCCATAGTGTGTAAGATTTTCAGTATACTCTCATTATATCCCTATAGATTACCCATAAATGTGTTAGATGTTGGCAGTGAATATTTTCTTCTGTCTGGGATGTAGTAGTACAGAAAATACTGGTGGCTGCAGAGAAGAAAGGTTATATCTCAGTCTATTCCTCTGTTCTATGAGCCGGGCTATAATGGGAGTGGAGATGGCTCACATACCTGTTGTAGAGTTTACCAGCTGCAGGACCAGTGGGCGCCTGGTGACAATGCCAGATCCACGGGGCAGGAAGTCCCTGAAATGAAATAGGAAGTTTCTGATAAGTGATGGGTTCCTTCCTTTCACCTTTTCATGGCTTTGCTGCCTTAAATTCAGGGATTCTAAAGTCAAGAGTCTTAGCCAGGAGAAGGCAACAAAATTCAAGGCACCGAAAAGCAACACTTTCTTCCTGCAAGAAAAATAAAATATTAAAGGAGAGATTTCTAACAATACCTAAAGGATTTAGCAAAAGAAGCAAGTAGTCCTGTGGCAATTAAAGACTAACAGATTTATTTATCACATGAGCTTTCATAGGAGAAAATCCCACTTCTTCAGATGCTTTGAAGAAGCAGGATTTCTGATGATGTGGCATTTTCTCCCACAAAAGCTCATGTGATAAATAAATCTGTTAGTCTTTAAGTGCCACTGGACTCCTTCCTTCTTTTGCTGAACTAAACTAACATGGCTCCCCCTTTGGAACTTAAGGATTTAGGAGCACAAGCCCCTTATGAAAATCAGAGACATGTGCTCCTAAACTCTTTAGGCAGTTAGGACACACTCCCCAAAGTATTCTTAATACACTGATTTCCATCAAGTTCTATCTCGGCTTTAATTTTCTCTTCGGTGCTGGAAGAATTTGTGTCTCCCAGGTCAGAATGCTGGGAGCACGGTACTGACACAGCCCAGAATGCTGGAGAGGCCTCCACACCCACAGCCCTGCTCCAGATTTCTGGGAAGGCCTGGACCTCCATGAAACAAGCAGTATTTCTGTGTCAATCTAATGAAGATGCCTCTACTCAGGAAGCGGATATCTGTGTTTTAGGGGATAAAGCTTGGTTTCACAAAACAACGCTGGAAGGGAGAGATCCAAGCAACATCTGAAAAGCTGAGAGCTTCCTCAGATGCTCTGAATGCAGCATTACTGTAAAGAGGGTCGGGCTGGTTAGTGAATCACTCAAGCCTGTACTTTGGATTTAAAGGAGAGCCTGTGCTGGTCAAACATAGATACAGCATATGATCCTTCTGCAACAAAATCCATAACAGCCAAGGGCCTACCTCCCCCCAGGACTCCTTCTGAATGGCTGCTCAGAGCCAGGAGCTGCCGCCAACTCATCAGCAACAGCGGTTCCTTCCAAAACCAATTCAGCAAATGGTGAAATTATTAGGATACAGGACATTTCAGGGAAGGAAGGAAGCCCAGCGACATCCATTTCCTAGTGCTGACTTAGCAGCCACAAACCACAAGCTTTCTTTTTTTCTCTTTCTTTCTTTCTTTCTTTCTCTTATCCAGATGCTTGTCTTTCTTTTTAAAGCTAGCCATACTTATTGCATCTGTTGATCTTGCCAGTTTATGGACAGATTTTCAAAAGCGCTCAGCCATTCCCTTTGCTCTCAATTGTTGCTGCTGAATACTGAGCACTTTCGAAAATCTGACTTCTTTATTTCAACGCCTAAATAGGGACTGAGGTCTGTTGAAAATCAGGCCCATATTCTATACATAAATTGAATTATTTGTGAAGATATCCTGAATTTTATCAGCCCCCAATTTCCCTCTCCCTCAATACTGGTTTGACACTAGAGTAACTTTACTGACACTGGTGTGGGGAGACAGGTCCCTATATTTTAAGTCCTTGTTCTTCTGCTTTTGGAGAGAAGGAATGGTGTTATGTTTCAGACATTAGAGTGGGACTCAGGAAATCTGTTTTGAGTTACTGGTTTGCCCACAGACTTCCTGTGTGACTTTGTACAAGTCATTTAACTTCTCTGTGCCTCTGTTTTCCTAGCTGTAAAATGGGCTTCTGAGAGGATAAATTAAATACACAGCTACTACCATAATGTGAGGACATACAAATAATTAGATAATCCTTAAAATTAATAGCCCTATAATAGCAGGAGGAAAACACTTGTTGATTGTAATGTAATTTTAGTTAAAAGTGGAGTAACACCATGGAAGTCAGTGTACTTGCACTAGATTTACATCATTGTAATTGAAAGGAGAATTTAACCCATTCCTAATATTCGTGCCCTTTCAGAAGGCTGTGTTCATTGAAGTCTTCTTTTCAACTCTCCTTTTTAAAGAATACAGCCCTGGTTTTTCTATTCCACTGGGATTAAAGCTAAAACCTTTGAATCTTTGTATTATTCCAGCTGCTATCTGCTGTCTCATCTCCATTTATGTAAAATACCATGGGCAATATTCCAAATAAAGTCCCAACCCGAGCATTACAATAATTTCTTCTGACATATTTTTATGTCATCTTTATATATCCTGAACTGTATTGACTTTGTTCTTTTTAACTGTGATTATATCATGAGTGAATGATATCATATTACTACACATTCCTTTTTCCAAATATTGGGACAATACATAAAGGCTTGATACCTCAAGCTGTCAAGCACCTCCTGCAAAATGTCAGGTGCCCTCAATTCCCACTGTATTAATGGGAAATGTGGGTGCTCAGCAACTTGTCAGCTTGAGCACTAACTGAACAAAATTGCTCTTCATGTTGATCTTTGTTTCTCTCTGCCCTGAAGCTTGCTTACTATTAATACTTTATATGAATATGGTGTGTTTAACCTTATACTCTCTTTCTTTGATCGTTTTCCAACCTAAGATCTCATATTACTTTAAAGTTGTGAATTCAAAAAGCCTAACATTGCTCCTGTAAAGAAGGAAAATGTTTCCCCAGTTTTATAGGGGGAAAAAAAACCCAGAAGAACTTAGTGAGATGTTTCCAACTTGGGAGTCTTGAGTTGTCTACATGGTGAAAATTTATTACAATGAGATTTTTCTACCAATACATTTCTCCATATAGATAAGATCAAAGCTTGGTCACCAAAATCCACCTAAATTGGTGGACTCATTTCACTGACTTCAGTCTGTCTGCCTGGTGAAAATTAGCACAATTTGGTCCCTGACAGAGAGAGAAGAATTTGGGTTCCCACTTCTATGTTAGCAGAGAACAAGGATTTTAACCTGCCCGGCTACTATTGACTTTAATAGGAGTCAGGTGGCTCTAACTCTGCACAGGCCTTCGAAAACACAATGAACAGTATAACGCCAATGAAAACAACTTGATAAAATTTACACCAAGCAGATGTAGGAGGCCTTTTGACTGGTTGTATCAGTGATGAATATTATTTGTTCCTTGACTACCCATCTGCTTATTTCCTTCTCTGCTGACTTCTGAGTAGATTCCCTCTTCTCACAGCATAACTGTTCTTTCCCCCTTCTCCTTGTCTTCCCTGCAATACCTCAGTGCCTCTCTGGCTCAGGTGGAGCCCTACAACCAGGGAGTGGTAAAAGCTCTAGCTAGCTGGCTTCAGGCCAGGCCCAGCAGAATACAGGGTGAAGGATGCTCACCTGCCTGTTGCAGCGGGCTTAATAAACTGCTCCTATAAATGAAGTACAGTGACAGGCCGTGCAACATTCATGCTTGCTCAGAGTAGCCACCTTGAAAGAGGTGCTAGGCCCAGTTAACTGCAAGGGGAAGAACTATATTAACAACAATTTTGTTCTCTGCTTTAGAAGAAGGCATGTGAAGTGATGAAATTAAATCAGAGACAGGGAATCAATAGAGGAGACAACAACAATTAAATTCCAGATGACTTGGGCAGACAAGAGCAAATGGGTTAGATAAAATGACTTATTCTATTTCATGAAGGAAATGTAAGGTAATGAGGCTGGGGAAGAAGATAGGGAACAATGCCTTCAATGATGCTATGCTGCAGCACACTAAGCAGTGAAACGATGAGGGAATTCCAGGCCTAAAACAAAGGACACGCTGGTGTAATTTCTCTACATCTCAGTACACAGAACACTCAAAATGTGGTGTCTGAAATATGAGATTAGATAGGAAGTTGTTTTGAATATATAGTGCACAGTGGACATAAAAGAATCTTATACTAATCCAAAAAAATGATAGTTTTTAAAATTGTGTATAACATCTCTGACAACAACTGTGAAACTCTAACTTCCAGGGCTTTCAAATGGGAGCTGAATTCCGTCCATCTTACACTACATCACTGGTGCAGGCTTCACACCGGGAGGAGTCACTGAAATGACAATACATCCTCACCGTTCCACACAGAGGGAGACAGCAGCCCCATTCACTTACCAGAGGTAATGATTTTCCCTATATATATATAACTGACCTGATTACTGGAACCTATAGTTCCACAAAGGAAAGTTTAAGGTACCAGTTATGGGTAGCCATTCCTATGCTTTATCCAGTTCCATACAAAGAAATATAAGATTATGAACAAAGATATGAGGCAACAAAGGAAGAGGCCCTCCTTGTTCATGTGTTGCAAAGTAACAAGTAAGGGACATGACCTGTGACAACGCTTATTCTAATACTTTGCACCTTTCATCACCAACCTTCTTTCAGATGTTAATTCATTAACTGAAGCTATGTCTACACTGCGGGCACTGTGCTGGGTTCCACAGGTCGATGCAGTGGATTTGATTGAATGGGCAGTGTAGAGACACACAATCAATGCTGGAAATGCTCTCCAGCCAATGCAATAAATCTACCACATTAGGGATTTTTAAAATATATTTTATCCTCTCTGTAACTTCTATAAAATATATGGCTGGCTATGTAGGATATTATAATCAGAGAAAAAACAACAAGGAGTTATGTGGCACTTTAAGACTAACAGATTTATTTTTTGCATGAGCTTTCGTGGGAGAAAATCCCGCTTCCTCAGATGCTTCGAAGATGGGTGAACTTCATTCCTTTCTGTAAGTTCACCCATCTTCGAAGCATCTGAGGAAGCGGGATTTTCTCCCACGAAAGCTCATGCAAAAAATAAATCTGTTAGTCTTAAAGTGCCACACAACTCCTTGTTGTTTTTTTCACTGGACTAGACTAACATGGCTATCCCTTTTATTATAACCAGATACTTAAGTCACCTTAAATCCAGTGTTAAAGATAATATGAGGATCTTCAGGAAAGAAAAATATTGAATATAACTGTTAAATATTTTGGGTTCCTACAGCATGAAAGGGGCTATTATTTTGTTATGGTCTAACTATATTGTTAATGCCTGAAATGAAGCAGGTCATTGATCTCACAGACAATTACAGACCTGGTTAAAGCTGTGACTGTGCTAACCACCCTTCATTCAGGCTAAATGGAAGGAGCAGTTAAATGCCTCTTTATGCAGTGATAGCTGGAAACAACAGGAAACCACCACCCAAAACAATTGGCAGCATGGCTAGGTGATTGGAAAATAAGTTGTGACTTGAGGGGTTCCCTGGGCCTGACTGCCAACTAAATGCTGAAATTAGAGGACAGATTGGTTGTAACTGGACTTGGTCTATGGCGCTGGGTAGAAAGGAAAGAAAGCAGTGGGGAACATCACCCTGGAAGGGAAGCTGAGAGATAATGCTGCTTAGGGGCACAGTACTCTCTGGAAAGGTGGCCTTGGATTTCTGAGCAAGGACACTGTCTGCTGTTAGGTGTTCAGGAAACAGGACTTTGTGTACATTCGTTGTAAATAACAGGGTGGCACCAAAGAAATGCCCAACTTATATCATCAGTTTACCTTCCTAATGGAAACAACTCTCTGAGTCCCTGAATGTTGGCTAACTACTCAGGCAAAAAGGGGCAATAATCAATCTAAGGTTTTTTATTAAGCAGGAGTTAATTATTAAAGCTCAGCATGACGGGCTAGTGCCTGATGCCTCAATGATCTAATTCATCACAAAAGCAGCCAAGAGGGCATATTGTGCTTTGTTCTGATGGTTTGTTATAAATAGGATATCTTCAAGCAGGTGCAAAAGAGTGCAAGAGAAATGATAAAGGACTTGTAGAGAAAAAACACTAAGACAGCTCCTTCCATTCTTGCTGCAAGTGGATTCATTTGCTGCTCTAGTTTTGTGTAGATTGAACTGTATTCAGGAAAGATTCAGTGACTGTCCATGACAGCAGGATTAAATATCACTGTAACAGACACCATATCTGCAACAAACCAGCCTGGGCTCTTGTGACCTGCAGTTCTGCACATTCAAGTACCTGCCTCAAGCATGTTGGATTTGAAAGAGAAGACATTTGTTGGCTAAACCAATACAAAGGGATACCACAGCTCCCTCCTTTCCATGGAGGAGGCTCTGTTGCATCTGAGTGTCCCATTTCAACTTCTTCCTTCTGCATTAGAGTTGAAACTTACATCACTCCATCAGTTTCCTCCTTCTCAAATTATTTGGGAGCCATGTTTGCTTTTAGCTGCCGGTCATTTAAAATAAGGATGAGCAGGCCTTTTAAGCCTTATTAAAGGAGACTTCCTAGATCAGTAATACCCAATTCCAGGTTTGCCTACAAAAATAACCTGTGGGACAGGAGATACTATCACTGATGGGGAGGAAATGGTCTCAGCCAACTTGACTAGGATCATGCTGCACATCAGTGACAGTCAAGAACAGAATCCAAGTCTTGCTAGTCACATTCCCTACACTAATCAAAACACCATGCTGCCTACATTCTGACTTATTTTCCTTGCAGTGGAGATGTGAAGTTTCTAGAGAACTTTGGGGTGAAAGGTGCCATGACAGAGCTGTTCTGCCCCATGCTGGCACAGATGTTTCAAGATCCTAGGAGTAAATGCACTTGAGAAGGGCAGAGAATCAATTAAATGGCCAAAGTTGAAGTTAATGGAGAGAGAATACGTGGTGAAGAGGGTAAAACTGAGTCATATCATTGCCTCTGGTCAATTTCTTCTATGATATTTTTAATTTAGTTCATCCAGATTAATGTAGCATCTAGGGATGTGATGAAACCCTGATTTGGGTTGTATTAGTTACAGCATGAATCCAATAATATTGAAGCTGACTCAAATCTTTTAGCTCATGTTAAATATAGACATATTGTTTGGATTTTAGTAATGCCTAGGGACCCTGGTCATAATCCAGTACACCACTGTGGTATGTGGCACACAAACACAGAGTACAAAGACAATCTCTAATGTTGGGAGTTTACAGTAATGATCCAGTCCTGTTATTGCTTTGCATTCAGAACTAGCCAGGCCCCATCTGCTGAGGCTCAAGACTGGCCATCCATATACACCCAATCTGGCAGGGTTTTTAAGTCAGGATGGGACACAACGGGTGATAAGACGACCAACACAGTCTTGGGGTATTAATGTAGCAATATCAGCACTTTTAACCTGTGATTTTTCTGGCACTAACATTGAATGGCAGCATTTAATTATAGACCATATTTTATTAACAGCCCAAAGAGTTTTACAGTCTCTGGCTTATTACCACAGCACAAAGATTATATGTTAAAATATTCTTATTGTAGTGGGTCTCTAAAATGGATATGTAAAATACAAAGTGTGACATGTTTTGCACAGATTAGCCGTAGCACGTAAGCATAAGATACTAATTTTTAGTGGTTAAAATGTTACATATCTAGTTGAGCATCTCTTCTGGGCCAGGTACTACATTGCTGTGACAGATCTAGCTACTGGATCCCATGTGTTTTATGTCTCTTGGTCCCTAAGCACCGTTTTGAGGCGCAGATCCTCTATCTCCACCCTTCCTGTCCCCCTGAAACTTGCAACTACACGGTCCAACAGCCTTGCCTCAGGAATCAGTAGTAACATTACAGACTCCTCATAGTTTAAACATACCCTCTCACAGAGCCATATCCAAAGATGTAAACCAGAAGGTTCATATCTTCAAGGGGGCACGTGACAGGTAAAGTGTGATACATGCAGGCATTATGTAGAGGATTCTAACATGCTATTTTTTTAATAGCATGGGAAATCACAAAGCTGTATACAAAACAATAAATACTGTATGTATTTCCTTGCTTCTGTTTCCTCACTACTCCAGAACATTCCTTGGGCTGAGGTAGGGGTCATTTGAGACCCCCAGCATCCTTTTGCTGCCACAGTGCACAGCTTGGTTTCTATCATCAGCAGCTGTTGCCTCTTCTGACCTCTGCAGATTTGTCTTGTTCTCTTATCATGGCCAAAACTTCCCATGTGGCTATCTGAGTCTTGTCAATTTCCAACGGGATAGCCGTGTTAGTCTAGTCCAGGAAAAAAAAAAAAGAGTCACCATGTGGCACTTAAAGACTAACAGATTTATTTTTCATGTGAGCTTTCGTGGGAGAAAATCCCACTTCGTCAGATGAAGTGGCATTTTCTCCCACGAAAGCTCACACGAAAAATAAATCTGTTAGTCTTTAAGTGCCACACAACTCCTTGATTTATTTTTTTATCTGAGTCTTCCCTCTCTGACACTAAGACTAAGTGCCACCAGACTCCTTGCTTGTTTTGCTGAACTAGACTAACACAGCTACCCCTTTGGAACTTCCCTCTCTGAGTCTTCTTTAAATTCTTCCTTTGTCACCTCTGTCTCTCAGAGGCAATTTCCTATGCATTCTACTGTCACCTGCCCTGCAAACAAATGAAGGGTTCAGCTAACCCACTGTAAGTCAAGTGTTTCCACCTGGACATGCAGTCATTAAATTTGAATGGCACACCATTGTCCTTGATGTGACAAAGACATGCAGAGTTCTGCCTGCTCATGGTGGATTTGACATTTACATTTAGGCATTCATTGAAATTGCAGTTTTCATGGGAACAGCGTTACAATATCAGCCAAAATTCCTAAGCTGAGCAGACGGACATCCCAGATTGCCACAGGCGGTTGACAACAACTGGAACAACTTACCTTGAGATAAACAAGGGGTCCAAGGGGTCCTTGTTTGTTTTACTGAACTAGACTAACATGGCTGCCCTTTCGAATGTGCCTGGAGATGTGCTGGATTCTCCATCACTAGACAAATTTAAAGCACAATGATAGGGCTTTCTAAAAGAGATACTCTAACTCTAGCTCAGTCAGAAGCTATGAGTTTGCTGCAGTAATTTCTGGGTAAAGTTCTCCGGCTTGTTCTATGCAGGAGGTCAAAGTAGAGGGTCATAATGATCCCTTCTGACCTTAAAATCTATTAAGCTATTCAGCTAAAGGAATATCAGGTTGTAAAACAGAAACTTATTTTCCACCCCAGAGCAGTTTGCTCTCATTATGCAGATTTGTACTGGGTGTCTGATGTCTTTTAACCCTTTGGTCTGACACAGGTGAGCATCTCTAAATTCAAAGGGTTTGATGTTGCAGAACTCCAGTAGCACCTTCTGAGCATGGAAAGCCACTGAGCCAGACAGGAAACTGCAGCCTTCTCTCCAGCAGACTGTCAGCTTCTCCCCTCTCCTTTCTTCCTATTCCTACTGTGATGTCACTACTTCCAGCCAGTAGTCCTCTAACCCTACCACTACTACCACTCTCAACTGGCTAATGCAATTGGAGCTTCTCCACAGCCAGCCAATACAACTCTGTATCAGGTAGCTCCTCTCAGATGACTATCACCCATCACTCTTCAGCACCCACTTCTTTCTGCTGCACCTTGCTTCCCACTGCCTGGCTCTTCTGACATCTTGTTCCTGCTCTTCTTTCCCTCCTACTTCTTTCCTCATCCCTACTTCTCTTCTTTGCATCCCCCCTTCCACCTACTTCTGTTCTACCGTTCTAGGTCCTGCTTTTCCACTTTTCTTTATCTGCTGCTGCTTCCTCCCACAAGCCTGTCCTCTGGCTCCCCAGTGCTTTTGTTCTTCTCCAATCCCCTAGTGTCCCCCATGGCCTCTCTCCTCTGCCAGCTGATAGGGTTAATCCATCACAGCCTATTGTAGCATCATTTCTTATCCACATAATATGGTACCACCACTGTTTGTGTAATATGGTACTGCCAACACAACTGGACACAATAGGTCTTTATTTCTGTGTACATATGTCACATATTCTGTGACACAGGTCATATTATTGTGTACAATGAGTCATTATTTCAGAATATGTGAGTGTAAATGATATTCCAAATAAAGTCTGAGACAATAAATTCATGAATATCAGACTGCACACACCACAATGGAAACAAAATTAGATCCAATGGGCCTCACTTTCCGCTGCCTTGCACCTTGAGTCACCATTTCCTCCAGTGCAAATTGGGTGTAAGATACTCATTCTGATGTAGTGGCATACATATATTATAAATTCCTGGGTTAATTCTCTCAGACAGAGACAAGAAGAGTCAGTGGTGCCCCTACCCCAAAGAATGACGTCTACACTGGTAACTGAGGAGGCTAAAGCAGCTCTGCTGCAACATAAGGAGACTCTTTTGGTTCCCAGTTACTACAGATTTATGCAGCACTGGAATGGGGCTAGAATTGGACCCAGTCAGACTCACTTAGACCTACTTATGTCCAGTGCACAAGGGAGTCTAAAGCTTGGTCTGCACAAAAAAGTTGGACACATATGTACACACACGCACACGCCCTGACTGATACATTATGCTGACTTGTATAGAAGCAGCTATGTCAACAGGAGAATGCTTCTGCCAGCATTGGTAATCGTTTGGCAAGATAGTGTTACTCCACCAATGGAAAGATATTTTGTCAGGATAGATTACAGCTATGCTATGGAAGTATGCTGGGATTGCTATATCAACATAGTTTTGGCAGCACGGTCTCCATAGTGTAGACACAGTCAGTGTAACTTAGACACAAAGGAGTCAGAAGGCAGTGTACATTAATTTAGGGAGACAACATTCTTACATCCTCCCGTTAACTTCGTTTGTTGCTACATTCCTCTCCTCTGGCCACCAGCTCAGACTTTCTGCATGCTTGATCCGCTTGTTTCTTCACTGCAAAGAAGGTGTGTGATTACACTGAGAGAACTTGCACAGTGGGAACTTAACGTGGGTTTAGCTATGTCTCTCAGGTGTAAGAGAACACCACTCCCCAGGTGTACTCACCTAACCCATATTAAAGGCAGTGCTAAGGTTGATGGAGAAGTCTTTTGTCAACCTAGCTACCATCTCTCAAGAAGGTACATGATCTGTGCTGGTAAGAGAACCCTTCCCGTCAGCATAGATAGTGCCTATGCTGAAGCACTACAGAGGCATAACTGCAATGTCACTGTAGCATTTCAAGTGTAGACAAGCCTAAAGATAAGTGACTTGAGATACCTGTCTTGATGTAAAAGCCTGGTGAAGACAAGGCAATTATAGTTTTTAACTTTTACCTTAATCTAACTAGTTGAGTTTCTGTGACTTGTCTCCCTTGGGATTTTACAGCAAGGTTGTTAACTGAATGTAAAAATGTTTTGCGGTGAAGACACAGACTTAGATAAACCTCCAACACAGACCTTATGGTTCTATTATTGTAACCTGTTTCTGTACCTCCTTTCCTTTTCCACTATGGTAGATAAGCAGGATATCCATGTATCTCTCATCCTTGCTCACTTTCTACCTCTCTCTCAAATCATGTACAAGACCTGTGTACATCAAACAAAGTAAATACACGCATGCAAACTGAAGGAGAAGCAATCGTATCTTATTACAAACACACAAATGCAACACCTCAAAGAAGAAGAAATAATTGCATGGGTGTTGCATATTTCTCTGCTGACGGTCTACTCACGAGTGCCAATTAAAAGCTAAAACAAACAAGGAGCCCTGTGGCACTTAAAGACTAACAAATTTATTTATTGCATGAGCTTTCTTGGGAGAAAATCTCAGTTCATCAAATACTTTGAAGATGAGGGAACTTACAGAATGTACAGAAGCTCATTTATTTCCTCCCATTCTTTAAGTTCCCTCGTCTTCAAAGCATCTGACTAAGTGGGATTTTCTCCCATGAAAGCTCATGCAATAAATAAATCTGTTAGTCTTTAAGTGCCACAGGACTCCTTGTTTGTTTTACTGAACTAGACTAACACGGCTGCTCCTTTGGAAATTAGAAGCTACTTCAGGTCAAAAGTGAACTAAAGCTTATGACCATTTGGCAGCTTATGAGAAATGTGTTTGATGGTGATCTCAGTCTAGTTCCCAATTATCAAGTGTCTGGCATGAGAACAACCCTTACAAGTGACATTGAATAATGTCTCTGCTGGCAGCCTCTACTGAGAGGCCAAGGACTGAACTGACTCTGAAGAATGAACTACTCCCCTCTAGAGCCTAGGCATTCGCTCTCTGTGCTGGGGTCAAAGCACCATTGTAGGAAAGCTTGCTTCATGCTGTACTTTTCTGGGAATACAGAGAGGATAACAACAGCCGGGTGGCCAATCTGTCACTGTCTATCAGTGTTTGTTGCAAACAAGTTCCAAAGGGGCAGCAGTGTTACTCTAGTAAAATAAAAAAAGCAAGGAGTCTTGTTCTTGTGGCACTTAAAGTAACAGATTTATTTTATCACTTGAGCTTTCGTGGGAGAATATCTCACTTTGTCAGACACTTTGAAGAGGGGGAACTTACAGAATGGGATGAAATTGAATGCAGGGGAGTGACCTGATCCCACGTCTTACACTGCATCAAGACTCCTTGCTTTTGTTGCAAACAAGAAGCTGGACCTTTTCCCTACAATATAGGCCAATAACACAGGTGAGTGGGCTGTATCTACCTTGATTTGACTCAGATACATTATGGTGTTTACTTGCTATGTATACTGTCTCTGGGTGGCACCTGTATGTCAGTTTCTTCCTTCCCATTTCTGATGTCAGAAAACTCCAGTGGTACAGGGACATATTTAAAAAAGGAGCAGCTGTATTAGTCTAGTTCAGTAGAACAAACAAGGAGTCCTGTGGCATTTGAAGACTAACAAATATATTTATCACATGAGCTTTCATGGGAGAAAATCCCACTTTGTCAGACACTTCGAAGATGAGGGAACTTACAGAATGCACAGTAGTTCATTTATTAAGTTCCCTCGTCTTCAAAGCATCTGACAAAGTGGGATTTTCTCCCATGAAAGCTCATGCAATAAATACATTTGTTAGTCTTTAAGTGCCACAGGACTCC
Source organism: Podocnemis expansa (assembly GCA_007922195.1). Lineage (NCBI taxonomy): Eukaryota > Metazoa > Chordata > Testudines > Podocnemididae > Podocnemis > Podocnemis expansa. Next base: position 10,284,517 of record ML682047.1, read on the forward strand.
TTATTTGATTTATATTAAAAAAAATACATTGCTTTCCTTCCCTAGTGGTTGGGGTCTCAGATTTGGGGTTTGCCACCTTGACATTGTCCCTTTGAACAACAGAAGACTGGCCATAATGGGTCAGACCTATGGGTCATCTAGCTCAGCATCCTGTGTTTTGAGAGTGGCCAACAGAGGGTGCTTCAGAGGGAATTAATAGAACAGATAATCATCAAGTGATCCACAAAGCCATCCTTTCTGTCCTACCCCACTTAGAGTCCCCTAAAGGCAACTACAATAACTTGTTTTAAGGCACTTGCAGGCAGTACAGAGGGGCCATATAATCAGAGAGAAAGATATGCCCCAAGCAATAAGCCTTTGCTTATATAGTAAATCAACTGACTGTAATGATGTGCTCTTGTAACTCTGGAATGTTAAGTTGCAGTTGCTGGATTCACAAAGTAGCCTGTGCGGCTACTTCATAAACAAAACCATCAAACAGATGTAGCAAGGAAACAATGTAGCAATTTTTGTTTAAATATATTTGCATAGGAGCTGCTTATCTCCCATCCCCCACAATGCACTCCAAGCTCTTCACTTCCCAAGAATCCTAAATCCTGCTTCTCTGAACGAACAGCTTATCTCCCGCTGCACAGACCAGCTCCCAGGACCCTTTGTCACTTCCTTTCTTTATCACCCTCTCTCTGTCCATTTCTCCTTTCTTTGTGACTCCATCAACTCCTTCCTGCCTGTGCCTCTCTCTGATTATCCAAATAAGGGGTCAGGTTTTCCTGTCATTTATACTGGTTTGAGTCCCCAAGCCTGATTTTCCTCCCACACTAATTTTGGACATATCTAATGCTATTGACTTCAGGAATCACCCCTGTTTTACACCAGGATAAGAAAAGAATGAGACTCAGTGAGCTAAATTCAATGTCTAACTGGTACAGGACAAGGGCAAACTTCCCAAACCCTGGCAATATTCCCAGTTTAGGAGGCCTCTGCGAAATGCAGAGCATGGCTCCATCAGCTCTGCACCACCTCTCCAGGACTTCCCTTGTGCAGGAGATGCTTATGAGCAGCCTACAAAAGAGCCATGACATTCTTATGCTACAGCACTTCTGCTGACAAGTTCCAAAGGGGCAGCCCATGTTAATCTAGTTCAGCAAAACAAACAAGGAGTCCTGGGGCACTTAAAGATGTCAGATGAAGAAAGCTCATGCAAAAAATACATTTGTTAATCTTTAAGTGCCCCAGGACTCATTGTTACACTCCTGTAGTAACCTGTGAGAGCTGTTCCAGCAGGGGCATAAACTAACCTGCACCAAGATCTGAAGTGGTAGGGGGATGGATTTGCCCTACTGATTTCAGTGGAGTTATTCACATGGCTGTAAATCCAGTGTTACCTCACTGAAGTAAGTGAAGTTACTCTGAATTTACACTGGTTTTGACAGCAGACTCAGGCCTCAAGTGCTCAAGGACTGGGATGAAGTCAGAGATGGTGCATCCCTTTACACATATGCCAGTGACAAATCCCTGCAAAGAGCAGAGCTAAATACACTAATCATTGTATTATAAGACCTACTGGTAGACTACATTACACAACATAATGCAGAGACTTCAGATATGAAATTACCATTCTGTCCTTAGCTGACCCTGCATAACATATGAGCTAAAGTCCCTAGACACTGAGGGGTGAGGTAAGGATGCCATTTCTTGGAATTTCCTTGTTTTGGATTATTTAAGTTAGATCCTACAAATATCTTTGTTGGAGCTGATATTTATTCTTCATTTTTCTTTACAGTAGTAGTATGAAAATTGTTAATAACTGAAAATCATAAGAAAACAGAATGCAAATACAATAAGTTACTGCCTCCCATTCTGTAAGTTCCCCATCTTCAGAGAGTCTGATGAAGCTGGATTTTCTCCCATGAAACCTCATGCAATAAATAAATTTGTTAGTCGTTAAGTGCCACAGCACTCCTTGTTTGACATTCGGATGTGGCATTGACATTTTTATGACTCCAGGGATGGCTTTTGTGGCGAAAACAAGAACAATGATAATAGGAAAAGAAACTGTCAGTGACCTTTTGGCAGGTGTGACAATTTGTCAGTGCATGGAGAAGTGAATCGTTCTGTTATAATGGGCTCCCTGCTGTCATGCGAGGGCCGGGTGGCTGGGGCACAATCAGGAATGTAGGCAGTACCATTTGTCTGTTTTTCAAACCCCTCTCTCCTCCCATCTAGAAATGGAACTTCCAGCTTCAGGTTTACAAACAAGGAGTCCTGTGGCACTTAAAGACTAACAAATATATTTATTGCACGAGCTTGCATTGGAGAAAATCCCACTTCATCAGATGCTTTGATTTTTTTTCTCCCATAAAAGCTCATGCAATAAATAAATTTGTTAGTCTTTAAGTGCCACAGGACTCCCTGTTTGTTTTGCTGAAGTAGATTAACACAGCTGCCCCTTTGGAACTTGGCAACTTCAGGATTGTCTGTCATAAAGGGACCAGCTCCTTTAAGGAGAAGTGACAGAGAAATTGTTGTCATTCAAAGGGTGTGTTGCATGTGATTTGTCCCTATATAGGCCATTCAGCACTAGAACCTTGTACAGGACGATAGATCCAGTCTGCAAGAGACTCTTAATATTGCAAACTGCATGTGTTCAAAAAATTCTAAGTCAGGCCCTCAAAAGTCATGAGACTGGCTTAAAAATCATGCTTTAAATAATAACATGTAAGGGTTCTTTTCATTCCATGGCCCTTCTGGGGTACTCTCCTTCCTGTTTTCAAGCTTTGTTCCACTACCATGAGGACCAGAAACATTTTTTTTTTTAATATAAAAAGAATCATGGTTGTAGAGTTTAAAGCCAGAGGGCAGATCATCTTGTCTGACCTCTCGTCATGTCACAGGACATCAGTACTGCCAGCATCCACAAGCACACTAACCCCAATAGCCAAAATTAGATCAAATGCACAGTGAGACTTTCACCTAACCAAACCATCTGACTCCAAAAGCTGTGACTTTATTAGAAATACCAGAGATCACAAGACTTGTGATAATATCATGAGAGGTAGCAACACCAGTGAAGCTCTTCAGCTCCACTCTGCTCAGGAGCCTGTGCCACCCTCCAGCTTTGCTTGGATAAGAGCCTGTGCAGAAGTGTCAGTGTAGCTTGCGACTTTTACTCTTCCTCCTCCTGAGGGCTTCAGCACAGCACATATACTCCCAGGTTGCATACTAAGGGCTTGTCTACACAAACATTTAGTTCATTGCAAGCTGAGGTGTGAATCTACCCTGCATTAGCCTACAGAGCAGACTTATCGTACATGTGGATTTATTCTGAAGAGCATCAAATCAAAGTGCAGTAAGGAAGTGTTCATGTGCATCGCAGAGTTCACACGGACAGTTACTCTATGGTAAGCTAGTGTGGTGTAACTTCATATCTCAGCTTGCTGCAAACTAATTCGGCAAGATAAACAGATACATCCCAATTGGGCAGGAGATAGATAGATAGATAGATAGATAGATAGATAGATAGATAGATCTTAATTCAGTTCTTCTTCCTAGAGCAGCAATTCTCAATCACTATGCCAGGACACATTACTGTGTCACCACAGTGGTAATGTGTCACAGACAGCTGCACTGGTGGCTGGATTTAGCCTGGGGAGGGTGGTTGGTGTATCCCTGTAGGGTAACGACATGCCAGCAAGTGTGTTGCAACCCACAAAAGGTTGAGAACCATTGGCATAGAGAGTGGCGACTGTGGCTAATTCTGTCTCCTCACTAATGCCAGCCAGGTCTGTGACTTCCTAAGTCATGCCTTGTGACTTCAGGGCTATATGACATTGCCACTTGGGGTCCCTGCAATGGGAACAAAGTGGATCTGCATCCCTGGTGCCCCAATGATCATCGATTGAGGATGATTTAGGTATCACTCTGTCAGGGCAGCATTCTGAAAAGGGATTACTTGTCTGCCTTCAATTACGGGGCAGCAGACAAACAATCCGGAAGCCAGAATGAGTCCCGTAGGGATAATTTCCTTCCCATTTCCTGACAACCCAGTGGAAGTCAACAGTTTCCATGGAAACAAGTCAGTTTGATGCCTAAGCACTGTCTGCATCTTGTGCTGCTGCATCTTAGGCCCATGTGGAAAGATTCCTGAGCCACAGCTCTGGATGTCTGTTCAGTTTGTTTTAGGGAGGTATGGGGAATGATACATAGATACAGTTCCCACTGTCTCTACTGCACTGTGACAGAAAAAATTAACAAGAAGTGTTCTCCGCCTCCTCTATTCTGATGGATGGACTGATCCATAGGATCCCTCCCCATTATCAACCTGCAGAGGGACTAGCCTTGAATGCAGGGCAATGTGAATCACAGGTAGGAAAGAACACAGTGCAAACTGACAAAATAAGCACGCTTCTACTTCAGCTGCCTGAGCGTGCCTGTGTGTGCACTGATTTCCTTCCTCTTCACTTGGAACACAAGAGCTGTAGAGGGTTTTTTCTTCTTAAAGATTGTTCCTGCTTTATGGACAAAGACAGTATAGAATGGTACAACCTACAGTGCAATGCTTAATCCCCAAAAGCAACAATCCATTATAGCAAATGCTGCATTGACTCTAAGCTACAGCACCTGGGCCCTTAAGGGAATATGGAATGTGGTGCGGTTTCCTCTAGCTCTTGGGGTAAAAGAAGCTGGTTCTGGTGAGCTGCTGTGATATTCAGGTAAAAGAAGATCCAGCACTGGTTCTGCATAGCAGTACCACTGACTTCAGGGGGATACAAAACTGATGTGTTGTAGAGTGTAGCAATAGGAATTCCATGGTAATGACAACTTAGATGGTGGACTGGAGGAGAAAGGCTGGGAAGCCCAGAGGAATATGGAAAGCAGAGCCTGGAATCATCAGGGTAATAAGGAATGTAGGACTGGTTTTGAGCAATGAAAACAGATTGTAAGTGATTGCAGTTCTGGGCCTCTGAATTCCAGGATTACAGAATGCTCTGTTAGCAGAAGCATGTGCTCCACTCCAGGTGCAAGTAAATTGGATGCTTCCCCTCTGCATTGATGCTGATTTTTCATCTGAGCGGAAACAGAGAAGGCACATTTGTTTGGGGTTCTTGCTGCATGTTCTCGATCACTGAAATCTTTATGTGCTGACAAAAATCCATGTTTCCTGCTCAGAGAAGCCAGCGTGGGTGCGTGCAGTTTGCTGTTCTGTGTACCCTAGTTGTCTGCATGACTTCATCTGAGAACAACCCTGGAGCTTGCAGGAGGCCTCCTTCCATTGTGAGGATGCCATCAAGCTCCAGAGACATCCTAGGGCACCAAATTAGTGCAAACTGAGTGACAAGAATATAAGGACCAAACTTTGACACACATACAGGGCTACAAGGAACTCAGCCTCTTTGTCAGTCTTCTCAGGGCTGCAGTGAATGCCACGACTGCAGTTAACACCCAGAGCTCCAGTCAAATGCAGGCCACCAAAACAGCAGCTCTGGCAAGTTGTTGGCAATATTGACTATTCCATAACAGTGTATGGTCTAGTCCTAGTCTTGTCTAAATAGTGCCCAACACCTCTGCAAGTGGAAAAATAACAGGACAACTCACACAATGTCACACGGTGGAGGAGGAAATGTCTGGTTTCTGTGAACACTTCAGCCACCATATGTCACTGGTGTTAAAATAGGTTAAGACTGAAAAAAACCTCAGCCTAACACTTGTGCTGTGATTTTTCAGTGCCCTGATCTGACTCAGTGGTGTAAAAGCAGGGACAGGATGGACCTGAGAACAGACAAGAGTGCTGTGGAGCAAAGACAGGCTCTCCAGCATCTAGGCTAGGCTACAAAGGCATGGGTGATGTACTGTGGCTTTTGTCAACAGTCAAGACTTGTCACCTGACTGGCCTGTCATAACATACACTAACCTGTTTCATGCGTCCTCTACACCACTCGTTTTCAAACTTTTTTTCTCAGAACCCAGTTGAAAAAAACCTTTTATGTCCACAACCCAACAGTTAAATCTTTGAGCAATTCATTCCAGTCTTTTGGTGGTGGCAACAAGGGGCACCGTGACCCATTTCCTGTGGGTCTGCGACCCAGTCCTGGGTCCCAACCCATGGTTTGAAAACCACTGATCTTGACCTCTTTGGAGAAAGAGAATCAACTATCCTTCTTTGCACACTTTTTCTCTCCCTGGTGACAGAAGCTACCCAATGAAAGGCTTTCAGTTACTGCGATCATGTGTATGTGTAGCTGATCAACACACTAGGGTTATATCTGCACTGCAGCTGGGAGTTGTGATTCCCAGCATGGGTGGACAGACACACACCAGCTTTGTTTAAGCCAGCATGCTGAAAACAACAGGCTGAGCATTGTGGCATAGGGAAGACTCAGGCTAGTCATTTGAATTCAGGTCCAAGGGGTCAGGTGGGCTTGGACCAGTGTCTGGCAGGCTTGGACTTGGGTAGCTAGCTTGAGTTAGTGTGGGTCTGTCTCCTCACGCTGACAGACACATCTTCTAGTGACAGTGTAGACACACTCAATGGGTCCTGGACTTCTAGCATTTATAGACAGAGGAACAAAAGAGATCAAATGTAGTTCAGGGGATGTTTCCTCTCTGCATCCTCTTGTATGGCACTTCCTAAAATCATGGATTGCAGGGACAGGGTGTGCTGTGGAGTATAGGAACTCCCTTGGTCCTTGATGTGTTATCTTATGCTATATAAAGGTGGGACGCAGGGGCAGTGGTGGTGGTGGGGGGAATGTGTGCTGTCTAGGGTCCATATTCACTATCACAGACCTGGAAAGGAGGCTGTTGTGGAGGAGATAAGGCTCCCCAGGTCCAAATGAGTTACCAAAGGCTCTGTGTAGGAGCACAGACACTGTAGAATAGGGTGTCACCCGAGGATGTGTGCATGTTATCACAGACTGTTTGAGGGCGTGCTGCTGTCCTAAAGTCAAGAGGGCATTAAAATGGTGCTTTGTACCTTCAATCCTTATTTGCCTTGAAGAGGATGCAGGAATGGTACTATGGTCCTTACTGTACATTGCACCTCTACATCTTCAAATGTAATTAGGATCACACTGGCTGAAAACATGCTGTGTCAGGGATGCTGCTCCCCTTGCCCTTGAGAAACTGCAGCCTGATCACTAATACCTCCAGTCCAAGAAAACCCTGGTCATTATACCAAGTTTAAAAACAAGACAATCTCTTTTCCAAACCTCAGAACACTGAAGGAGGGAACAACAGCATCGGGGGTGACTGACCATGGAAACTGAATTTCCATTCTAACCCCAAAAGAACATAATGTTTCTAGGTTGGGGTTGGGATCTATTTTAAATTAACATAAAGCTTCAACATCTCTGTCACAGTGTGATTCCTCTAGGACAAGATGGGGGTGATGTGAGAGGAAAACTGACTTGAACAAGCAGACAGCAGATAAAACCTTAGATTTCCATTCTCATCGCTCTGTTCCTTCTACTTCACTTCCTCAATGAAGAAAAATATTCACCAAAAGACCCTTTCACTGCACAAACATCTCCCCAAATCAACAACAAAAAAAGCTCTGGAATCAACTGTTTTAAAAATAGCTTCTCATTTTGTGTGCTTCAGTCTCTGTTGCCTAGTACTTTAAGGCATCTTAAAGTTGTCTGAATTGAAGCTCCTCAAAACCAAGGCCCTCAGAATTAGAGGTCATTTTTCAATATGTTGCTCTTAAAAAATAAAAGCCAATAAAATTCATTAGCAAGGGATCCTTCCTCTTCTCCTGGATATCCAGAGCATCAAGAACTCTTCACAAGGCTTCAAATGAAGGAAGTCCACATCACGCTTGCATACACACATAGTGAATGACCCCCTCTGAAGAGCCAGAACCCTGCATAGCCAAGAAAGAGAAATCCTGCTCCGGTCTCATCCACCGTTCAGACTGAAATCAAGGAGGTGACCTGGGTTTTGGGGCTGAAGAAGAATGATTGGCCCTGCCATTCGACATGCCGTGTACCACCTCATCTAAAAGCTCAAGTGTTCACTTTCCATTTTGGCGTGTCCCAATCCTCTGATTCCCACCTGGGCCTTGCAATAACCCTACAGCAACAGTTCTCCACTTGCAGCTGCCACCATGCACGGGCAATTCCTAGCTATACATAGAGGCATTTCTATTAGAAGTAAAAGCACAATCAGCTTAAGAAATAGCCAGAGATTACCAAAGAGATCACAGCAGCCAGAGAGAGAAAGAAAGGTAACCTTTGTATGTGTTTTTATTGAGATCAAAGAACCTGGCCCTGATTTAACACCATTATAAATCAGGAGTCATTCCAGAGAAGTCAATGGAGCTACATCAGTATAAAATGTGTGAGAATGCTGAGAATCAAGTCTCCCTTGAAGACAGAGACTTATTAGGTCATTCAGAGCATTGTCCTGCCAGTGCAGAATTTTTTCTTCAGGGTCCATCTGTACAGCAAGCTAGAAGCTGTAATGCCTAGTGCAAGTTGACAGACACATGCGAAAGCCTAAAAATAGTAGCATGGCCACAACAGCAGGGGCAGCAGCCCCAGGCTAGCTGTCTGAGTACATACCCACAGGTCTGGGTACGTCTGTACTTGGTGACTAGCCCACGCTGCTGCTTGTGATGCTCTGTCCACACTGCTATTTTTACTGCTCTGGTTTGAACAGAGCTAGTGTGTATATGTCCACCCATGCTAAGACGTGTACTTCCCAAGTATGCTGTGTAGACATGGCCTCAGAGAGAACTCAGGCTGTATGTTAAAGAAGTAATTATGTTTTTCATTATGAACCCTTCTTCTTAGGTTACAACTCTATGGATGGGGAAAGGCTTTCTGAACTGAACAGGGCACGTTAATTGTAAGCTCCAAAATATAGGGCCAGAGCCAAAAAAACTTGTCTTTAGACTAAACCTGAAGGCAGGGAGCATGGAGTTCAGTTTTGCTGTTAGGCCTTTTTCCCACCCAGTGTTCAGAAAATCAGCATAGGCTCCCCTGCCCACCCTCATCTGCGGAAGGTAGAATAACAGCCTTACTAGTGCTCTCATGGGCAGATCAGCTGTGATCTTGAAAAGAAATGGTTTGCAGATGAGAAGTGAATATGCAGTGTCTCTGTGGACTTCTGCTTGTGGATATTATGAGAAAAAATCCTAATACGGCTGAGAAAGAAATTCTGTTCTGAAATGTGGCTGCAGTTTATGCTGAATCATTAACATTTACAGTGCTTCAGCCACACCCTTTAGACCATTAGCTAAGTAAGACCCATGGCAGTAACAGTTTAATATCTGAATCTCCTCTTTCTGGGGGACCATATCCTGCCCTGGCACTTCCCAGCTCTAACTTCTGCCAACTTATATCCAGGGTTCAGATTCACTGCTACAAAACAATTGCATTGACATGATAAACAGGATCCTGGCAATTCTTGATGCATACAATAGCATTACACACCAGGGAACTCAACCTTTACTCTTCATCCATTTAGTCTTAACAGTGTGACATACAGCCATATGAAACAGGAAGTAAGAAGTCAGGAAGGGGGTGATGGTGATTAAAGCAGCATTTTTACATCCAAAGGCCTAAGCGCAATTTTTAAGTCACGAGTGAAAAGAAGTTGGACACCTCCCAAACCTCTTTTTGCATGTCTCATATCTTGTCATGACTTCCAAGCTTAGGAGAGACCCTAAGTGTTGCCAGCCACAAACAGTCAGAAACCATGAGTCATGTATCAGAAAACATGAGATTGGTTTGGAAACCATGGAATTTTAAATATAATACATTCGAAGTTCTTCCTATTTGTCTCCTGGTGTTAGTAGGTCACACGTTCAGGCACTTTTCTGCCAGCTGGCAGCTAGAAGCTTACAAAAGCTGAGTTTCTTAGTTGATAACCTGATTCCTGCAGCTGAGGCTTTAAGAACAACAAATCACAAGACTCACATTAGAATTGCAAGAGTTGGCAACACTAATAGGGCAGCAGGAATAATTTTGTTGAGGAAATTTCCACAGCATCTGCTTCCATTATGCCTTCATAAACACCTAATCCATACAAATATTAAGAGATTGAGCATTAAAGCTGAAACTCCGTCCTTCATCCTTTCCATTATACCTAGGTTTGGCAAGGGCATCAGAATGAGAACCATGGATGGTTTTACAATTTTCATCCCATACAGGCAAGTGGATTTAGGGTCAGATTTCAGACTCCAGGCTCCATTCTTCTCTTATTTACAGTGCTGTAAATTAGGAGCAATTTCAGTGAAGTCAGTGAAACTACATCAGCACAAAATGGACATAAGCGAGACTCAGGCTGCCCTCATAAGGAGTAAAGTTACCATCTCATTAGGAGCCAAGAGCTCCTGACTTCTAATCTTAAGTCTGACACTTGTTTACTATCAGGCCTTTAACAAGTCACGTTAATTCTCTGAGTCAGTTTCCCCATTTTCTAAATGGGGATTAGGACAATTAACTATTTACCTCGTAGACCATTATATTAGTGAATGTTTTTGTAAAGCACTTTTTTGAAGATAAAAATCTCTACATAGGTACAACATATTATTATTCATTCTGAATAGCTTGAATTTTGAGCACTTAAACAAGCCTTTAATACAATTTAAAACCATTAAAACAGTAACATTATTTTAATACATACTGCAAGGATGAGTAAGAGAACAACGTTCACGAGAATCATCTTCAGCAACTCTTCACCCCCCCCCACCTTGATATTTATATTTAGTAAAAAGCGATGAGAAAAAATACCTTCTGTGACTAACTAAAATCCATCAAATTGCTGCAGGTAAACAAATGTAAATTAATGCCTGGATGCCCTGATGGATACATTACAGATGTCAGAGATTAAATTAGATAAAGAAGGCTGAGAGGGAAAAAAGAAGAGCGTTTTGGAGCAGTCAGAACCAGTGTTTCTTACACATCCCGGCATCTGACCCCTCCAGGTCTGGGCAGAGTGTTGAGACAGTGACTCTAAACATCCGGACATCCTAAGCAGTATTCTGCCCTTGGGTCTGGGAAGTAGCGGTTCACTTCCTTGGCTGTGTTCACACAGCACTCTTATTTCGAAACAACAGAGGTTGTTTTGAAATAAGAAATACCCTGTTCACACGACGCGCCGTTGTTTCGAAACAACGCCGTTGTTTCGAAACAAATTAAACCCCATGCGGGGACGAAACAATGTTGTTTCAAAATGATTGTTTCGAAACAACGCCGTGCGAACATGTTGTTTCGAAACAACGGTGACTTGCTTCGAAATAACTGTTGCCTGAACCTGCTATTTCGCTTTGAGCTTTTTTCCTTAATTCGAATGAACAAACTGTTAATTCGAATTAAGTTATTTTGAAATAAAGTGTTATTTCGATACAAGTTGTTTCGAAACAACCATATCGAAATAACCCCCTGTGTGTGAACACAGCCCTTGAGTCCAGATCTAAGTGACGTACGATCACTGAGGTGCTTACTTTTCTGGTTCATGATTGAACCATATGCTTTTCTTACCAGATAAACCTAACAGAAGCTACCATCTTGATGTATGAGTCTCTTTTTTTCTATAATTATTACATATTATTAATCATTACTTTTGTTAAATCAGGGCCCTGTTGTACTAAGCATCATATAAACATATAGTAAAAGACATTCCCTGCCCCAAAGAACTTACAATGTATGTACAGCTCCCCATGTTTTTCTGAATGGCTCTGTATCTGAGAACATAGAAAGAACTACACCTGAATACACTAGTGATCCATCTAGTCTGGTATCCTGCTTCCTGCTGAATCATAATACAGATCCATTGCACCTAGCAGTCTACTTCTAATAGTGGCTGATGCTGGCTACTTCCAAGAAAAGCATCAACTCTTCATATAATACAAACAAGGAGTCCTGTGGCACTTTTAAAGGCTAACAAATTACCTTATCACATGGGCTTTCATGGGTAAAATCCCTCTTCATCAGACACATGAAATGGAAACTATATTATGCATACTGTCCCATGTAGGAAATTTCTTCCCGGCATTAGCTGATAAATGTGAACCGGATGGGAGTTTATGGATCTCTGGTAAATCACCTCAATAAATAAGAGTACAGCTCTTTCATCTGAAAGAATTGCAAGATGAAATGTCACTGCATTATTTTTCCAGAGGTTGGTTTAGCTGTTAATAAAAGGGAGACTCTTTTCTTTCTCTTATAACAACATACACTTCACTACTATCACCTATGCTAAGACTGGAGCACTTCCATTCATGAATTACAATCACGCACGATGTGACTGACACTCGTTAGTGTGTCATATCTGTGGCTCAATTAGTAGTGTTCTCCCTCTTCTACAGATGTAGAAGTTAAGATGCAGAAAGGTTAAGTCACACAGCGAGTGGCAGATTGAGGAACAGAATTTGGGTCCCCTGAGACCCAAGCCTTTTCTTCAGACACAAGATCCATCTAACCCTTTGCATATGTGTCCCCTTCCATTTGTGTTCCAGTTCTCTGAATCAGGATGTGCAAAAACTGATCTGAGATCAGAGGAGATGCTGTTTTACTGTGAAGAGAGTGCTGTTCAGTTGCAAAGACAACATTTTCAACCATGCATCATAAGACAGTGTTTAAAAATACAGCTCCAGTTGCAGCTCCTCCCTACCAGTTGTGCCTTGACTTGCTTCATTATATTTTGCAAGGCTAAGACAGAAGGAAGGGATTACACCCAAAGATATTTTCCAAAACTCCATTCAGCCTGTATCTAATGAAAGCAGTGGGTTGAAAGCAGACTATTTTTCATTGTAAGAGGCTGCCCCAAAAGAAGTTAATTTTACAGTGGGCATCTGGCCAGAAAACCATTACATTTTGGGTGACTGCCTGTAAATCCTTTAGTCATTCCTCTGGTTTTGCTACTTAAGTGCATGGAGTAAAAAATCCAAGCACTGGCTCATAAGGGTGGAGCACACATAGGTTTGGCTCCTGTCTACAGATAAATTTGGTGCTCAATACACCATAGCAAATGTTGCCTCTGTGGCTAAAACAGCAAAAGACGGATTTTCTTTGATTCATTAACTTCTGCATTAACTTGGTGGTTTCCTCTACTCTCTGAGGGCCTATCATGCAAGATTCTGCTGAGCATCCTCTACTTGGAAAACACCACTGTCTCCACTGGGGCAAGATCGAGCCCCACATTAGTGCAGGCTGCAGCTGATCAGCATCTTGCTGTATCAGTCCCTGAGCCGGGCCAGGGAGGAGTTAAGGTTTTTATCTTGTTTTAGTACATTAGGATAAAGTCACTGATTTGTAGCACCTCCATTACTGCAGGCCCAACTTGAGACACCGACAGCTCCCAGTGAAGTCAAATGGAGCTGTGGCTCTCCATTCCCTCTGAAAATCAGGCCTGAGATGTCTCTGGCTGGGTCTCAAAATACTCGTATTTAATGCTCTAACTCCACATCATTGTATCTATATGAAATTTTGTACAATGTGATGACTGTTTACACACTCTTTCTTTAGACAGTCTAGTGATTAGAGCAGGGAACTGCTATTCAGGACTCCTGAGCCCTGCTTCTGATGAAGGGCTGCTGTAGCACTTTAGCGATGATGCTGTTATGCCAACAGAAGAGCTTCTCCCAAGAGGCAGTAGCTATGTTAATGAGAGAAGCTCTCCCATTGACACAGTGCTGTTGACGCTGGAAGTTAAGATGTTATAGCTACATTGCTCAGGAAGTGAAGAGTTTTCATACCCTAGAGTGATGTAGTTACTAAGTTTGTAGTGTGGACCTGGTTTCAGTGCACACCCCAGTCATTGAGCAGCTCTGTGCCACGGTTTAACACCTGCAATACTGGCATTCTACCTAACTCAGCAGAGTATTGTGAAGATTAATTAATACTTGTAGTCCTTGGCAAGCCTCAGATGAAAGGCAACACAGAAGTGGGGGGGGGGTTTCTTACCATGTTAACTAATTAAGGCAAAGTCCACAATGATGGCAGTGAATTTGTCACATTGGTTTGATCTTTCCAGATCAATTGAGCCACGGTGAAGACCCACTTAATGGATCAGAACGTCAAGCTGGTAAGCCCACCGCCTGAAAAAAAGTAATGTTGAATCGAAGAGAGGGCATTTCCTTTCGACTCAGTGCAGTGGAGCTGCCATGGTAAGTAGGCAATAGGCAGTCAAAGGGAGATACACAAATTATTTACATAGCTTGTATATCTCTCTTTTACTGCCACTGAAAACTATGGCACATGCAGACCAGGGCTAACACATGCTAAAATACTAGTGAAGACAAGGCAGTTTGTAGTTTTCACATGCTAGTAGGTTGAGGTAAACCCTAGGTTACTTTGATGTACAAACACATGTTAAAATTACAACTAACTTGTCTCCACTCAGATTTTATCCAATGTTCATTACTACATATTAACAGACATGGTAAGAACACATTTATCTCTTTTGTGAAGACAAGATTGACACTTATGTCAGTGCTGGAAAATGTCAAAAGAGCTAAGGTGAAAAATGTAAGGGTCCTACACATGTGAGACATCCAAAGAATGCTGAACTGTTTCAGGAAATAGCTAGAATATGTAATACATAAAGACATTTGTGTCTATTTAGGGCCCAAGTCTGCATCCTCACTCACGTGAATAGCCACAGGACAAATCATGTGAACAAGAGTTGCAATAAAGATATCTAGGTTTGCAAGAATATATTTAGATTCTCTGTGTACAATATTCAGATCATCCATGTTATATTTTGGCTCAAATGCATGTTCCCTGCTGTTCTTCCTTCTGCAAGCAACTGCTGAGAGCTATGTACATTTCTCTTGAGTTAATTTTTTTTTCTTGCCATTTATCATGTTACGGTGTATACATTTACTCTTGTGTTACTTTATACTTTTCTGCTTTTTATTAAACTTATGAGAATCATAGGGCTGGAATAGACCTTATAAGGTCATCTAGTCCAACCCCAATGCTTCACCACCCTCCTAGTGAGAAAGCTTTTCCTAATATCCAACCTCGAGGGCCCCAGCTGCAACTTGAAACCATTGCTCCTTGTTCTGTCCTCTGTCACTACTGAGAACGGCCTAGCTCCCTCCCCTTTGGAGCACCCTTTCAGGTAGTTGAAGGTTGCTATCAAATCCCCCCTCACTCTTCTCTTCTGCAGGCTAAATAAGCCTAGTTCCTTCAGTCTCTCCCAGGAGCATTGTTGCCCTGGGGAAAGACCCAGGGCCCGGGCTCTCCACCCCCCTGGACTCCAGCCCTGCCCCATGGCCCCAATCCAGGAGCCGGGCCCCAGGCTCCTGCCGCTGCCAGACCGGTCCCTGATCCCTAGCTGGGGATGAGGCCAGGCGAGGCAGTAGCTACCATGGGCAATCTGGGCTGGGAGAGGCAGGGGCCATCATGGCTGGCCCAGCCCTGGATACCCAGCTGGGAGAGGCAGGGACTACCACGGCCAGCTCAGCCCAGGATGCCCGACCAGGGATGGGGCTGGGAGAGGCAGGGGTGCGCCAGCCATTCGGGACACTAGTGCCAGGACTCGGGGCACGTGCTCCCTGTGCCAGGTGCCAGCAATGCCCCTGATCTCTCCTCATAAGTCATGTGCCCCAATCCCCTAATCATTTTTGTTGCCCTCCACTGAACTCTTTCTAATTTGTCAATATCCTTTCTGTAGTGTGAAGCCCAAAACTGGACACAGTATTCCAGATGTGACCTCAGCAGCACCAAATAGAGGGAAATAATCACATCCCCCAGTCTGCTGGCAACACTCCTATTGATGCAGTCCTTGGAGGTGTGTTCTTTATTAAATACCAGTGGCTCAATACTCTTTGTATGTATGCATACAGCCAAATCAAACAAAAAGTTCTGATTCAGGTGTTGGAATATAAAGGGATTCCATTAAAGGACATGAGCCCAGGGCTAGGAACCAGGTGTTCTAACACTGGCTGGATCTCATGCTGTCAACCTCTATTGCCCTGGAGAAGTCACTTGACTCACTCTTCCAATTTTCAAAATGAGGAGACCACTACTCACTTTCCTCACAGGAGTGTTTGTATTGTTTAATGCTTGTAAGGGCTAGATTCTCACCCCCTTAAGGTCCCTTTACAGCACTCTGGGTGTGAAAAAGACTCCCTGAGGGGGCTTGGATCACATGTACACAAATTTCAAGCTCCTTTTATGCTGCCAGAATTGTCAAAGGCTCTTGGTATAAATTGAAAATCTGACCATTAAATTGATATGTAAATGATGAGCTTCACTGTGTACTGTGAGTAGACACAACACCTATAGCCTAAGATTTTTCAAATCTGCTTACAAACCCTGGGACCTGGAATTCCCATGGGCAGCACCGACTATCTCAGCCATAGTGTTTGCTCAAGAAGAGCATGAATAGTGATGTACCCTTGCTGTATCTGTACAGGTCACTGTGTGCGCCTATGAGATCCTTTGCCTGATAACACGTGTCCATGAAGATTGTCTTTTCTAGGAAATTTCTAGGCAGTGCTTCATCTAAAAAAACAACAGTGTCTTTCCATTCCAAACCAAATTACAAGTATAGACTAATTAAGCTTTATAGCATCATCTCTGGGAGGTACGCAAGTGTCATTAGCCCTATTTACATGTAGGTAGAATGAGTCAGAGAGACATGAAATTACTTGCCTCAGGTCAACAAAGTGTCAGAGGTCAGAATATAAGCCAGGTAAGCATTCTTGGCTCCCAGTCTTGTATTCAATCTACTGCAAAACACTGCCTCTCAGGGCTTTAACTTGTATTGGCAGGGCTTGGATTTCTTTTTGTTCCTATATATTCTTTCACCTGTGTGGTAAGCATTCCCCTTGAGGCAAACACATTAAGACTTAGTCTCCATATAGATATTGTACACATATAACAAAGTTGGTTAGGAGTGCAATTTTTTAAAAATTCAAATAGTTATACCAGCACAATCCTTGATATGGACATGACTATATAGGCATAAATCTCTCCCTATTTGGGAATAAACTATAGCAGTAGAACTAGGTCCTCTGTGGGGGCGGAGGTGCACTGCTTTAATTCTACCGTATAGTGAAAATGGTACAAGTGTTGTGCACGGACAAGGCTTGAGACTTGTTACTCAGCGCTGAAAGTATTCCAGTGTACTTTTAGAAGGGGCTTGATTAAGATATAAATGTTTTTAAAGGGGAAGGAAGATCGTGAGGCTAATGCTCAGGTCTGTACTAACAAAATGTTGGGTTGGTTTCCCTTGCTGTGTGACTCTGGACAAGTCACTTAGCAGTACTGCATCTTTGCTTTTCCAGCTAATAGTAATAACACTTTCTTACTTATTTGGGTATTGGAAGGCTTAATTGTGTCATGACTTTAAAATGTTTTGGGATCATTGGACAGGAAGGCCTCTCTTATTTTTATTTATGTATGTTTTTATTTTGCCGTGTGAACAGTTCTGGACTTTGGAAGCAACTATATAAACTTTGCTTTGGCCTTCCCCATTCCCTGGCCTGCAGAATCTTTATTTGGGAAGCCCAAACTCAACAGCAAATATCCTCACACTTTACTCATGCCAACCAACCAGTTCATGTGACACTGGCAGAGTCTGTAGAGACCGTTCGTGCAGGCACTCATAAGTAGCAACAAGTCGCCAGGAACAAAATGGAAGAGCGACACCATGAGACGTTGTAGTAGAATCATAGGAACTGGAAGGAACCATGAGAGGTCATCAAATCCACTCCCCTTCACTCATGGCAAAACCAAATACCCTCCTAAAACATCCCTGTCAGTTGTTTGTCTAACCTGCTCTTAAAAACTTCCAGTGATGGAGATTCCACAACCTGCCTAGGCAACTTATTCCAGTGATTAATCACCCTGACAGTTGGGAATTTTTTCCTACTGTCCAACCTAAACCTCCCTTGCTGTAATTTAAGTCCATTGTTTCTTGTCCTATCATTGGAGGTTAAGGAGAACAGTTTTTCTCCCTCCTCCTCATGACAGCCTCTTAGATCATTGAAAACTGTTATGTCTCCTCTCAGTCTCCTCTTTTCCACACTAAACCAACCCGGCTCTTTCAATCTTCCATCGTAAGTCAAGTGTTCCAGACCTCTGATCATTTGTGTTGCTCTTCTCTGTACTCTCTCCAATTTGTTCACATCTTTCCTGAAATGAGGAGCTCAGAACAGGACATAATACTCCAACTGAGGCCTAATCAGCGTGGAGTAGAGTGGAAGATACTAGTGATATCACATCCACAGTAGCCAGTGCTTAGGGATGACCAAGACTAAGCTTCCGGGTAGCTGTGAGGCCCCAGGATAAACCAGTCATGGAAGAAAGATGTCAGCTGCCCTTCTGTCAGTCTCCTCCCACACCTTTAGAGGATTTTACCACAATCATCTGGTGTTACAGTCACCAGGCTGAGTCCTCAGCAGCAGAAGCACATACAGCAGCCACATCGACATCTGCTATTGTAAATACAGGCTTTGCATTGTTGGGTAATCCGTTAACAGCAGAGTAAGTGATACTGGAGGAGTAATTAGCAGTGACTAGTGAATCACTGCACTGAGAAAAAGAAGGACTTGTCAGATAAAATAACAAACAAAATAACATCGATTGCATTCAGTGTAGTTCCTTCACATTTTGAAAAATTCAGCATATTCTGAACATTGCTGTTAGTGGAAGATGAGGGATTGGAAACCCTAGAGACTGGAGTCCTATTTATCCATGGATTGGGTATGATGTTAGTGAAACCATCCACATTCTACCATGCTGATGTGACCTGGAAGCGCTACCTCTAAAATTGAGAAAGGAGTTTGATCTTCATGACATGTTCAGTCCTCAGCCCTTCTGCTGAGACACCACTATCAGGAGGACCAACAAGGGTCAATTGTGTTGGGATTTGTTTGTTCCTTTAATGTGGCTATCTGTCCATTTGGAATTGGTCTGTGACCCATCCAACTCATTTTATATAGTGCAGCAAACATCTGTTAAGTGGGGATGACTCATCTCACCCCAGCCTGATCCCCCCCAAAATGGTGATAGAGGCCACATTATAGCAATTACCATGTATTAACATATGTGGACCTTCTATGTTGTAACAGATTCTTCCTCCCTGGACAGAAAAAATCCATGTCATAAGCATGTTAAGGAACCATGTTTTAGCCCAAAATATGGCTCCCTAACATGACTTTCTCTGTCTACACAAACAATGAAAAAATACTTTAAAAACTTAGTTGGGTCACAACCATATTTAAAGATGATTTGTTTTGTAGTGTAGAAAGGTATTTTCAGTGGCAAGAGGTTTCATATCTATTACTAATGCCCTGAGCCACCCAGTCACCTAATGGCATCAAATAGAAGAAACCAGCACTCCCCTTTGATGTGTTTTCCATTTTCTCTCCAATTATTTTCCTGAACGATTTTGTTTTCATTGTCCCAGCAGCTCCTGTGTGGGTACCTTTTGTTACTTCATTACCCTAAAAGCTCTGGCACCATAATGTGCTACCATGGAGACAACTGATCGGATGCAGTGAGGGCATGGGCCCCACTGGGACAGAGGCCATTGAAAAATCATGGATAATAGAAGTCAGTTCATTCTCCCTTCATCTAAACTCTGCAACTCTGCTGTTGAGTCAGTGGAGTTACACTGGGGTGACTGTGTCTCCTTCTGCTTGCTATATTTAAAAGAAAGGAACAATTTGTGTTCATCAAAAGAGCCCCAACCTGACTAAATGGGCATACTTTGTACACCATTGCTACAGTCACATTTGTAAAGGATAGATTAGACTCTCAGCATTCAGAAATCAGGAAAGCAACAGTCCTAACAGACTAACAAGGGTTTTGCTCAGTAACAGTTCTGGGAACCCTTTTTCTCTTCTCAACGGGCTTGATCGCAGTTGATTGTAAGCTCTTTGGGGCAGAAACCATCCTTGTGTTCTGTATTTGTATAGCACCTAGCACAAGGGGGGTCCTGGTCTATGACTGGAGCTCCTAGGGGCTATAGTAATACAAATAAATAATAATAATAATAGCTGAATCTTCTGGGAAGTCCTTCCCTCATCATTACTCCTAGGAACACAAACAACAGGAATGGGATCACTGATAAGTTCCAAACGGGACCACTGAAAATCATTGAGTGAGAATTCCAGGCTCTTTTGAATATGTAATGATGGGATGTTTTGCTTTAACAACTACTCCGAGAACAACTATTCCTGCTATGTTTTTTGTTTTGTTTTTCTGTTTTCCCCAGAAACAGCAGCAGTAGCATCTCCCCAATGCATATTGTGTCTCACTGCTAAGGGACACCTGGGCTCCTATAGAGCACACGGCCATTCTGTTCAAATACCACAGTGGAGCTATTCAGGCACATTACAGGCTAATTCAACGATAAGGGAGCTATAAACATCATTTTGTTCAAGATGTCACAGTGCAGGGGGCAAAAGAGAGAGAGCTCCCATGCAGTGAAGCAAGTAAAGAAGAGGAAGACCAACCAAGCCAGTTTGTGGAAGAAAATAATCTGACACTTGGTCACAGCAGTGGTTCCTCCTAGGGAAAGCAGCAGCAATCTGCATGCCAGTCACAGAAGATAGCAATGCCTAATGGGGCAGGCTTGTAGCAAGGGCCACAATAGCTTAACCAGGCTACAAACAGGCTCAGGATGGACTCCAGGTGTTGTGTGTCCTGTGCATGTGCAGACAACTTTCACTGGTCTTCTGCTGTTGTTGGAGCTGCTGGTGATTAATGTGAAGGTCACATGAAGGGAAAGCACCAGAATATCACTGTCACAAAATGGTAGCACTCAGGCAGTGGGGAACATAGGGCAACAAGCAACCACTGCCTTTTCTGCCTCTCCACCAGCTCCTGACATGACATCCATCATGGAGGACACAGAAGTGTGTGGAGGGAATCAAACTGAGCATAACCTACGCTGCTGCTCAGCCTCACAACAAGCACACCCCATCTTTAGGTGGCTGTGTGGCGTTCAAGGCATGGCCTGTGTTTTGACAGACACAATCTGGAGCAGAGGACGTGGTTTGTGAGCCTTGCCTTCCTAGCATTTCACCTTTTAGGATCCTCATGGTGAAAGTTATAAGAAATAAAAAATGTAGTCTTGCTGGATCTGTTCAGATCACAACAGACAAAGGGCATCTGGGTATTTACCAGGCTTTGAATATACAGATAAATATATATTTATCTCTACACATTATATTTACTGAGCAGTTTTTTAGAGTCACCATAGATAATTCACTGCTAAAAATTATGCAGAAATGGTATAATTTTTGGCTCTGGCTTGCAGGTCCCTGATGTGTGATAAAATAAAGGGCACCCCAGACTGTGGCTATTTTTCTCTGACATTTCTTTCCCTGAGATTACATAATGTATGGAGTCTCAGTCCGTGCTTGACTGGGTTTCCCTGAATTTTCTGTGCATTCTGTACATCCATCTATATTATTCATTCTGTCCTTGAAGCAGTGCCTTCCTCCCCTCCTGCTCTTCCTTCCCACCTGCCAATGCCCAGCAGCGACTGTCCTCCAGGAGCAGGGGGGAGGTGAAGGAGGGACAACGACACATCCTGGCTCCTTGCTCTTCCCAGGGATTCTGCCTTCTTGCATTTAGCTCCCACAAATAAATAAATAAATGGTTTAGGATTAAAACCATTAAATCTCCTGTGATGTGGACAACACATCAGCTCCTTTCCTTCCTACTCCCTCTGCAGCCCACAAACAAATGGCTTCTTTCGTGCATTAGTCACTCCAGAGCAGGATTCGTCTGGTGCTGCATCCTCCTCTCAACCCTTTCACACACACTCCCAACCCCCGCCAGCCCACCGAGCAATATGCTGCCCGGCACTGCTCAGCTGCCGATTAAATATCACCATTTCCAAGCGGACATGCATGCACACACACGCACTTTGACGCTGACTGGAGGTGCCAATCAAGGGAATGGCAGATTTCTGCATCATGGGGTGCAGTGCAAGCCTGGCCCTCGAGTGTGCAGCAGAGGCTGCGTGAACCCCGAGGTCAGGGGAGCAAGATCAGCCCCCGACCACTGCAACGAGCGATGCATTGGGTGTCCACCGAGCAGACAACACCGATGCATCCCTGGCCAGCCCCATATGCCCTCTAGCTTTGCAAAATCTTACCTTCCCACAAAATTTTCCAGCACCGAGCTCTTGCCGGCGCTCTGGCCCCCCACCACGGCGATCTGGGGCAGGTCCAAGTCGGCATTTTGACCGATGGCAGCGAAGGCATCCTGGAGCCTGTTGACCAGGGGGATGAGCTCTTCCATCCCTCGGTTCCCCATCTCTGCAGCTTCGCCTAGGCTGGCGCCTCCTGGGCTGGCTGGTAATGCAAGCGCCTCTTTCTCCCCTGCAGGGTTTGCAAAGGCGTTATTGCTGGGGGGCGGCCCTCCAAGCCCTCATCAGGGTCGTCCCCACCCTCCAGGCGGGTGGGTTGGCTTGCCCTGCACGCCCCCCCCCGAGCTAGGTGCTGGGGCTCTGCAGCAGCGCTGCTACCCCAGCTGCCAGCTCAAGCGCCTTGAGTCAGCCGGCTGCTCCGCGCAGCCACCAGCGGCCGCTAGGGGGCGCCGAGCCCCACCTGTGAGTCGAGAGCATCATGGGAGTTGTAGTTCACCTAGGTAAATGTAGTGCTAAGCCCTGGGAGCCAGGTATCTTCTTAACAGGGTTCCTGGCTAGGGTGACCAGGTACCAAAGCAGGAAAAGGAGGACAGAGAAGTACAAAAAGGAGGACAGTGGAGGACACATGGAGAAAGATTAGTGTAATAGGCTTCTGTTTTTAGGAGGCCCTAGAACGCTTCCCCCTAAAAATAGGGTGTTCCAGACTACTTTAACCCCTGTAAGTAAAACGCCAGACAAAATCGTGTATTTTTTAAATAACAAGCAGTTGTGTGGCACTTTAAGACTAACAGATTTATTTTTTGCATGAGCTTTCGTGGGAGAAGCCTGCCAGATGGAGGATGCAAAGGTAAAAAGGAGGACATGTCCTCCTTTTGCCTGACATCTGGCAACCCTATTCCTGGCTCCTTATCCTGGGACCAGCTCCCAAGTAGGGACACGTGGGATTTTCTCCAACGAAAGCTCATGCGATAAATTAATATGTTAATCTCTGAAAGTGCAGCAGGACACCTGGTTTGTTTTTCTAAGAATAAGGGAGATTATCAATATCTTGTGGAAACACAAAAGATCATCCATCACAGGAGGGGCTCAAAAATAACGTTAATATTCATATTTTAACTGATATTAATGTTAATATTTTTCCTAAGTGTGAAATCTGGAGGGTCTGCATAATCATTGATGTAGTGAGGAAGCCTGGAACAGTCCACCTCACTCCACCCGAGCAGCAGTGCCGTGCACAAAAAAGGAGCGCTGACTTTAAATTTTCAAGGGACATTGCTGATTAATACTTTCATATTTTAAATCTCTCTATAAATAATCTATATTCTTGTAAATACCTTTACCTAGATTAATAACTAAAGTAGACTCATTTCTTGATTTATTTAGTTTTAATTTACTTTTCACTATTTCTGCTGTTTGAGCTCTGCTTTTTGCATTTCCCAGAGCATGGACAATGAACAAATCCATTCCGCTTTTGTTCCCAATCAATTTCAATTTCTGATTGTAGTGAGAATCTTGAGGTCAGGGGAGCAAGATCAGCCCCCAACTACTGCAATAAGGACATTGCTGCTATGTTTGATTTTTTTTAAAGGAAAAGTATTAATGTATGTGTTTCCACTTATTTTCATTTTGAAGCCTCAGGCAATAAAGAGGAACTTTTTGGTTGGTTTGTAAAATTATGTTCTTACAATGATAACTTTTGGAGCCATATTTTAACCTGAAAGTGTCCTTGGGGAAAAACAAACATATTTCTTACAGATCAGTGTCAAAGTAATTTCAGTCTGGCCATGTAGATTTTTCACAGTTTATCCGCAGCAATCTTGATAGGAAAGTTATCATTTAACAGAGGTTTGCTGTAATCAGGAATTCTAACATTTACATCAAAATTATTGTATTTGATTGCAGCTATCAATGTTTCATTACTAGCTGGCTGTTTAATATTCTAAACTAGCATTTCATTCTGAGAGAACCTATGTTTCAGAAATCATCGCTTAAGATCATACCGTTCCCTAAGATAGCTGAAATAAAATTAACACTCTTGTGTTTTTCTTGGTAAAGGTTTGCAAAGAAGCATTGATCGTGCATTGTGTCAACAACTGACATTCATGTCTTAAAAAGCAATCGGATTAATGTAACCAAAGGAAGAGAGAGAAGACTGGGATGCAAAGGGTAGAACACAGAGGCAACAGAAGGATTTCTTGTGAGATCTCACGTAGGTATTCTTACTTTCATAGAATCATAGAAAATGGAAGGGACCACAAGAGGTCATCAAGTCCAGTCCCCTGCACTCATGGCAAGACCAAGTACCCTCCTAAATTATCCCAGACAGGTGCTTGTCTAACCTGATCTTAAACACTTCTTATGATGGAGATTCCACAACCTCCCTTGGCAACTTATTCCAATGGTTAATAATTTTGACAGTTAAGAATTCTTTCCTAATGTCCAACCTAAACCTCCCTTGCTGTAATGTAAGTCCATTGCTTCTTGGTCTAACATCGGCAGTTAAGGAGAACAATTTTTCTCCCTTCTCCTCGAGAAAACCTTTTAGGGACTTGAAAACTGTTATCATGTCCCCTCTCAGTCTCCTCTTCTCTAGACTAAACAAACCCAGCTCTTTCAATGTTCCCTCATAAGTGTTCCAGACTTCTAATAATTCATGTTGCTCTTCTGTGGACTTTCTCCAATTTGTCCACATCTTTCCTGAACTGAGGCACCCAGAATGGGATGCAATACTCCAGTTGAGGCCTAATCAGGGCAGAGTAGAGCAGGAGAATTACTTCTCATGTCTTACTTACAATACTCCTGTTTAATACATCCCAGAATGGTGATTGTTTTTTTGCAACACTGTTACACTGTTAACTCATATTTAGCTTGTGGTCCACTATGACATGTAGATCCCTTTCCACAGTACTCCTTCCTAGTTAATCAGTGCCTGTTTTGTATGTGTGCAATAGATTGTTTTTTCCTGACTGGAGTACTTTGCACTTGTCTTTATTGAACTTCATTCTGTTTACCTCAGATCATGTCACTAGTTTGTCCAAATCATTTTGTATTGTGATCCTATCCTTCAAAGCACTTATCCTTCATGCATCTGATGAAGTAGGTTGAAGCCCATGAAAGCTTATGCCTGAAAAAATCTGCCAGTCTATAAGGTGCCACAGGACTCTCATTGTTTTTGCTGGACACAAACTAACACGGCTACCCCTCTGGAAATTTCAAAGCACTAGCAACCCCTCCCAGCTTGGTATGATCAGTAAACTTTATAAGTGTACTCTCTACGCCATCATCTAAATCATTGATGAAAATACTGAACAGAACTGGACCCAGAACCAATCCCTGTGGTATCCCACTCATTACTCCCTTCCAGGATGACTGTGAACCTTTGATAACTACTCTCCGGGAGCAGTTAGCCAAACAATTTTTCACCCATCTTACAGTAGCTCCATCCAGGCTGTACTTCCCAAGTTTGTTAATGAGGAGGTGATGTGAGACCTTATCAAAAGCCTTACTAAAGTCTAGATGCACCACATCTACTGCTTCCCCTCTATCCAAAATACTTGTTACCCCATCATAGAAAGCTATCTGATTGGTTTGACATGATTTGTTCTTGACAAATCCATGCTGACTATCACTTAGCACCTTAGTCTCTTCTAGATGCTTGCTAATGGATTCCTTAATTATTTGCCCCATTATTTTTCCTGGTACAGACATTAAGCTGACTGGTCTATAATTCCTTGGGTTGTCCGTATTTCCCTTTTTGTAGATGGGCACTATATTTGCTCTTTTCCAGTCCTCTGGGACCTCTCCTGTCTTCCATGATTTTTCAAAGATAATAGCCAATGGCTCAGATATCTCCTCAGTCGGCTCCTCAAGTATTCCCAGGTGCATATCATCAGGTCCTGGTGACTTGAAGACATCTAACTTGTCTGGGCAATTTTTAACTTGTTCTTTCTTTGTTTTAGCTTCCAATCTTATCCATATTTCACATTTATTCTTAACAACATTGGTATTTAAATCACAGATAACCTGTAGCTCTCAAGATACACACACAGAAAACTTGTATGGTGTCCACAGGTCTGATGTGAACTCTTTATACCCTGCCTGTTTTCAGGAAGAGTTGCAAAAGGTACTATATCTGATACAGGTAGGTAGAGGGGGCAAGAGGAGTGTTGGGAGAACTGTCAAAAGTTAGCATGCAGATAAGAAAGTGGGGAAGGGGAGAAGAAAAGAGTGAAAAGTCTGCTGGAAATGTAAAATTTTTCTGATAATTTCAGTAGGAATCATCATTAATATTACACTGAAAGCTGCACAGAACATGTTGTCTTTTATTCAGTTATCAGATGCACTTGTAATGAGGACACAGTAACGGTATACCACATTGCATATGTAATAATTCATTAAAATTGCCACATAGTGAACCTACCTAACCATTTCTGCAACAATTCTTGTGATGCAAACCATAAGGAGCAAAGTAGGCACCCCAAACACAAATATGAATAAACATATAGTCTGATTTCAAAACAAAAATAAAAAGGAGCTCTGTGGCACTTTTAAAGACTAACACATTTATTTTTCACATGAGTTTTTGTGGGTGAAGTCCCACTTTGTCAAATGCCAGAAAGCGGAAAAAAAACTACAGTGGAAACACAGCTACCCCCTTTGAATCTCATTTTCAGAGGTTCTGATCTCCTACTGATGTCAACGAAAGCAGTGGGCAATCAGCACCTCTCAAATTCAAATCCATATTTTTTTGCCTTTGTAAGAGACTGCATTGCAAGGGTATCTTCTGGGCCTCCAGGTGTGACAGTGCAGGTCATGTAACTCTGAAGCATCTCCTTGCTTGATGACTTATGCAGCAGCAGTTATGTACCCATAGTTAAAGAAAGAGCTGTGTGATCATCTTGCATTGCAATTTCTGGAGGAAAAAAGAGCTTTGAAAATAAGTACAAAAATTTCAAGCAGGAATAGACTAGGAAACCCCCAATTTCCTTTTAGTCTAGAAATCCTGCTTTGAAACATGCAAATAAAGGAAAAAAGAAGAGAAGGGAGAGAAACCATTTCTTTAAAGTGTTTCACATTAACAAGAGCCTTATTTTCAATTGAATTTCTAAACATGCTAGTATTTGCAGGCACATCTGTTTCCATGCAAACAAGTAGCTAGATGCGCTGCTTTTGCAGAGGTAAATTCCCATTAGTTTATGCAAACATCTGGCCATAGATATCTTTAGTGCAGTTTGACAGCTCCTGATTGAAAATATACCCTTTAAAAAGTGATCCATGTGAGCAAGGGGCTAGCAGAATGTACCACCACAAGAGAAATCTGTCTTTGATTGTAGGGTGCTGCCTCTTGTTTTCAGACCTGTGGATATAGCACACTCATTCAGTGGGCAAAAAGAACATCCAGATTTAGGACCAGATTAATCCACAGGCTAACTAGATACATGTCCAGAACTCAAATTCATTTTGGGGGTGGGTGAAATTTTTTCAGTGCCACTCACTGAGATTAGGCCTGGAGGGGGATGGGGTGGACACCATATCTCTTACCATCAGAAGGTTTGCCATGCCCTTACTTTCTTCACATAATCTGAAGGGCAACTCGCCACCCCTCAGAGGAGAACAACTCTCCTATGGGAGAGAAGAAAGGTAGTACACTGAAGTTTTGCCAGAGAGTGGACTGTCTTTCTTCTATACGTTAGAGAATTGCAAACATGTATATGTCAGCTGTTTGATATTATTTCAGTTTAGAAGGCCAGGGCCCTGTAGTAAATGTTTGCCTGGGGCCTGGTGATGGGTCAGTCTGGCCCTGCCCGGACCAGCCAAAGGAGTGGACACTATTACAATTTTGCGTTAGTGTCTGAGCCTGTGTGCATCCAGGAGATTTGTATCAATAGACATAAGAATATAAACTCTGAGGAAGGACTGCTGTCATGTTTATCAGTAAAGGAAAATGTCTTTATACCATGAATGATTACTTTAAAGACACAAGAAAGAAGAACATTATTTGTATATATACACATACGTCTAAAGTGCCTATTCTGGGCTACAGCATCTTTGGTCAGGCGCAATGAGTTATTGGAAAGGAGAGGAATTTCTGTCTTTAGAGGTGTTTGCAATAAGAATGGTTATCTGGAATGGATACATCCCACAATATTTCATGTTCTCAGATATGTGGCTTGACATTTAGGAGAATCACTTGGAATGGATGCTCTGTTTCCCTTCACTTCTGAAACAGCAAATTTGTTGAACCAACCTTACACATCTTCACTCTCTCACAAAAACAAAGTTTAAAAAAAGGGTAAATATTTTACAAGACATACTGTGTGAGATTTATCCTTTGTGTAGCTCCACTGAAGCTGGGATCTAAGCAAGGAAACAATTTGAATGATATGGTCCAGAAGGAAAGGCAGTCAAGAAAGGAGAAAGGTTTAAATGAGTGATTAATATTTTAAGCAAAGCAGAATTGTCCGTGCATTTCACACACAGTGAGACGATGCAAAATAACTAGCTATGATGTATTTTACCCTGTGGAGACTGAATATAATTAATACCAGTTATTTGCCACTGTAGTGGAGAGGGTGCAATTGAAAGAAATATCATAGTTAATGCATAGTAGACCAGCCCATCAATCAAGAACTACTGGGAACAGGTTTATAGGGCAATAGGACAGAGTGGAGGTAGAATCCCAGGCAGCTCTTGGTGCAGTGAATACTGAACGTAACAAAGTAGTTTATGTGCTGCCCTTTCTGTGCAAGCTGACTATTGTCTCCCATGCATATAGACTGGGTAAATCAGGCATGAAAAATAGCAGAACCCAGCAGATTAATATTAGCAGTGAATGGAAGATTTAGTGCAACTTGACACTACATGTAAGTCCTTCTTTTACTGTCTGGATCCCCACAAGGAATGAGATAGAACATGAGTCATTGTTAAAGTGCTTTGAACTTCAGTGGATCTTTCATCTGAGGATCTCACAATGCCTCATAAGCATTAATTAACCAAACCTCACAACATCACTATGGGATGGATGAGTACAACTATCCCTATGGATTTCAATTGGAGTTATGGGCACTTCTGATGATTGCCTCAGGTTGGGCATCCAGAAATGAAGGATCCTGAAATCAGGGTCTGCTTTTGAAAACTGGAGCATAAGCAACACGTGCAGGGTCACAGTCAGTCTTTCACAGAGCCAAGACCAGACCCACAAATCCAGAAGCCATGTTTGTACCCTACAATACATAGAAGTGCAGCACGAATTACCTCAGATATAGAGGGTGATAGAATGAGTCAGTTCAATTGACTTTAGTCTGTTTAATTGCAGACGTTTTTCTTGTGTTGACCTTTCGGTTCTCATAATTCTATCTAATTGACTGTCATGGGCAGTGAAGCAGGATGATTACACAGTAACTGGTGTTCTGTGGGTGATTTGGTTTATGCAACATAAAGGGATTGACAGTAATATTGTATTGTTTACTTATTGTATCACCACAGTTGATTAGAATGGCATTTGGGGTGAGATCCAAACTTATATTGGTCTGATAATGTGACTGGCCCTTTGGGGATCTGGAAAACCTTTTTGGTAAAGAACACAGAGTTTTAAATAACTTATCTCTTTACTGGACCTCCTGGTTGGCTGGGAGCCAGAGACTGAAATTCAGCAAAGCAGCTGATGTATGTTTTGTTGTAGCTTTTTGATAACCAGTATGGGGAATCAGGAGTACTTTTTATGGCTGGCTGGGAGGTCTAACATCAATGTTTCCAAGCAATGCTGGGAGAATCTACTCTCTTTTTTCAGCAAAACAAACAAGGAGAC
Source organism: Podocnemis expansa (assembly GCA_007922195.1). Classification (NCBI taxonomy): domain Eukaryota; kingdom Metazoa; phylum Chordata; order Testudines; family Podocnemididae; genus Podocnemis; species Podocnemis expansa. The sequence continues at coordinate 10,314,392 of ML682047.1, forward strand.
CTGTGGCTCTTTTAAAAACTAACAAATGTATTTACTGCATGAACTTCCATGGGAGAAAAATCTCACTTTGCCAGCCCTGACCTTAGCATTTTCAGGTAGGTGATCTACCCTAGGCACAGATGAGTCCCAGAAGCCATTTACTCAATTCCCCTAACCACAAAACTTCAAAGCATCTGATGAAGTGGGATTTTCTCCCACAAAAGCTCATGCACTAAATAAATTTGTTAGTCTTTAAGTGCCACAGAACTTCTTGTTTGCTCTCCTAACCACAGTCACTGAACAGATAGTGTGCAAGGGATGGTACTACTAATTGTGGACCATGTAGAAGATATGGATAGCGAAGCAAAGCTGTTCCAACCTGGGGGAATTTGAATGAGCCTTCAGCAAGGCAAACAAGGAGTCCTGGGGCACTTTTAAAGACGAACAAATTTATTTATTGCATGAGCTTTCATGGGAGAAAAATGCCACTTAGCATTTTCAGGTGTTCTACCCTAGGCACAGTTGGGTCACAAGCCACTCACTCAATCCATCAGTGGGATTTTCTCCCACGAAAGCTCATGCAAAAAATAAATGTGTTAGTCTTGAAGTGCCCCAGGACTCCCTTATTTCTTTGTTTTACTGAACTAAACTAACACACCTTAAATCAGGGGTCTCAAACACGTAGCCTGTGGCCCCTAAAGCCATTTCTTGCAGCCTGCAACAACCCTATTGTTAGTGATATTTCCAATATCGTTGTATGAAAAGGTTTCAGTGATGCGGCCCTCAGGCTAATGTACTAGTCCTCATGCGGCCCTCATAGTGATTTGAGTTTGAGACCCCTGCCTTAGATCAAGGAGTCTTGAGTAGGGTTACCAGATGTCAGGCAAAAGGAGGACGTGTCCTCCTTTTTACCTTTGTGTCCTCTGTCCAGCAGGCATTTAAAAAATACATGATTTTGTCAGGCTTTTTACTTACAAGGGTTAAATGATGCTGGAATGCCATGGAATACCTTATTTTTAGGGGAAAGCATTCCAGGGCCCCCTAAAAACAGAAGAATATGACATTAATACTACATTTTCTCCATGTGTCCCCCAACGTCCTCCTTTTAGTACTCCCCTGTCCTCCTTTCCAGGCTTCAGTGTCTGGTAACCCTAGCCTTGGGTCACTTTTGAAAAAAAACCAAGGCGTCGTGTGGCACTTAAAGACTAACCGATTTATTTTTTGCACATTGATTTATTGCCTGACCTTTTGTGGGAGAAAATCCCACTTTGTCAGTCTCTCTTTAACAAGACGTGTGGGGGGGGGGGGGGGATTTAATGTCCCCCCGGGACCAGCAGCAAAAACCCTTTCTCCAGGAGGGGGGAGACACCTCCCCCGGCGGCACGGGGTCCTCCCGCCTGCAGAGGGCGCTGGCGGCGGAGCAGCGAGGGCTGCGCTCCGGGGGCGGCTCCGCGCTTTGGCCGGGCAGGTGCGGTGCGGGCGGCGGCGCGGTCGGGCGGGCGGTTATTGTTCCTTGCGGTAAGATGGAGGCGGCCGGGCGAGACGCCTAAGCCCAGGTCGGCGGCGGCGGGGGCGGGGGTGTCCGGGGCCGGGCTCCCGGGGCGGCGCGGGGAATGAATGAACGGGCTGCGCTGCCGCCGCGCTCACCGCCCCGCCTTTTCTCCCCGCCAGGCTCGGCGCGGCCCCGGACATGTTCGGCCAGCCGCCCTTCCAGCAGCAGCTGCTGCAGCTCCAGCACCTCCTCCAGCAGCCGCCGCCGCCGCCGCCGCATCCCCACCCGCCGCAGCAGGGGGGCCGGTGAGCGGGGGCGGGCCGGGGGTACAGGGCCCTGGGGGGGGGGGGGGG